>CAEGAD010015515.1:0-10333 GCA_903067055.1 Poeciliopsis paucimaculata
ACCCTCAAGCTCCCAGGCCTCTAGTAGAGGACCCGAGCTCAGAGGATAAGAACCACCCGCGGTGGGTGAGAAGGGAATTGTAATTTTTTTATATATATATATATATATACATATATATATATATATATATATACGTGTATATATATATATATGTGTGTGTGTGTGTGTGTGTATGCCCTTTTAAATAACATGAATAATATCACATTGTATGTTTTTTTCTCATTTTAATAATAACTCAAAAAATTATTTCACATTACAAATGACAAGAAATCCTCGATTAGGCAACCGAATGAGGAATGTTTGTTAATTTAATTTCTGCTTTTACTCTTAAAGTTGTATCATTTTAGAAAATGACAATCCACTTTTCAGCTTAAGTAAAAAAGACAAGCACAGATTGAGATTTATTCCACAATAAATATTGACAATAACTTGCAATAGAAAGCTTTGTGTTGAGATATGTTTGTGTATCTTCTAAGAAAACAAGACCAAAAACATCAGCGACACAAACAACTGCAGCAGGTCAGCACTTGCACCGCTGGCGCTGTTACAGTAGTCTCCCTGACAGCAGCTGCTTCCTTGTAAGATATAAGGTCTAAAAAACTCTGATGCGTATTCTGGGCACATCATCTTGGAAGCACAGCCTTTCAGTGTTTGACTTGTCCCTTTTATGTTGACTGTGAGAGTGAAAAACAGAGGCATTAATGTGGGGCACATGTTTCATATTATAACCTTACAATATTCATAGAAAGAGGAAGCTTTGAACTTAGAGAAGGAAGCAGAAGTCTCACATGTTGATTTGATGCAATAGTCCTCATCATTCTTACAGTTTTCAGTTCTAACACACTGTTGACCTTCACAGCTGTAGCACTTTTTACCATTTGGATTGAACTTAGGCCCTGAAATACAAAAAAGCATGCAGAGATCTTTGCAGCATGCACTCCCAAACTATGTTCTTAAAGGTCAACTTATTTATCGATTTTTTTTCATGGACTTTTTTTTCATTAACTTATTTTTCATGGACAAGAATCTGTTATTATTGTGTAGATGCTTTTAATAGAATAACAATATAGGTGCTGAACACACTAATAATAAAACGGTTACATGGTTACAAAATACAAATTTAAAATGGTTCACATTACCAGAGGCATCTTTGTTGTTGCATTGAGATGAGGTGCAGCACTCGCTCACAATAACAGTTTTCTGAGATCCAAAGCTGACTGAGCCTCCAACACAATCTCCAGGTTGAAAGCACTGTTTAGATTTGGTCTCATTGTCTGCAGAACCACCTATAATAAAAAGTAGAAATTGGAACTCTTGCAGATAAGGTGACACAAATCAAATTGAGATTGCACAAAATACCTGTATATGTTATTATTTTCACTGCTGCACATCGATTATCCTGTGAGGGGCATTGCACTTTGTTAGTGCAGGCTCCAGATGTTTCCGGTATGCACTTGTAACATTCCAGGGCGTTGGCTGATAATAGAATCCGGTAAACTGCGTTAATATGTCTTTAAGATTTTTTTTTTTTTTTTTTTTAAATCTTTGGTTTTGATCCTCCCTCAAAAACAGTAGACATAATGTAGAAATGTAAAAAGACAAACTACTCCAGCAATGTTTCAAACGCTTGTAGGTCAAACACACAGAAACAATTAAAATCAAAAAATTACAACACAATTGATGTAAGTCCGGTAAAATTAAACATATCAAAGACAATAACATAAGTTAAAAAACTTGCCTTTTGGAAGAAGCCAAATGCCGACAAACAGTGCAACAAAGTGCAATTTGTTAAGAGACATCTTCCTGACTGACTAAGCTTGAATCTCCTCTGTTCATTTCATATGTGGTTTTCCTGAGTAGGGCTGGTCACTTGGCCTCAGACCACTCCCATTTCTCCTGAGCATATGTGTGTGAAAGAGAGACAGAGTGGGAGAGAGAGAGAAAGACAGCAAAAGAGAAAATATCAACAATAAGTTAAGTTAAAACTTAATAATCAAGGTTTTGTGAAAATGAAATAGGACAAATAATGACTGTACAAAACAAAATCAAGTATCAGAAAAAAATTTCACACTGTTCCAGTTCAGTTACCATGAACAAAAACAAAATCAACCTGAAAATGAGAAACTTTGTCTCTAGAGATCTGCTCATTATGACCAATCTATCAGCTCATAGGATTAGAAAGGATTACCAACCTAGAGCAGAAATAACTGCTGAACTCCAAATGTCACGTTCTTTCAGATTGTGTCTGCAGACAGCTTCATGAAATGGATTTTTATGGCTGCGCAGCTGCATCCAAGTCTTACTTCACCAAGAGCAATGCAACTGATTAGATGCAGTGGTTTAAAGCACGCCACGCCCCAGTTTTGTGGCGTAGCCTGCACTTGTGACAATCTGGGAACAGAATTTATTTTCTTTTATAAATGGCATTCTTCCAGATTTGTAGAACACACATAACTTATTTTCAGCCATTTTCAAATTATAGACTATTGCAGTCATGCTGGGTTACCATATGCGATATATTTTTCTGAACAAACTCTTTTAGCCTGTCTGTTGGCTTAGAAGGTCCTTGGATGGACCATTTTGGACTACTTTACTATGGACTCCTATAAAAATATGAACAGATTATGCTTAAAATGTCAAAATGTGATACTGACTACATTATTGTTTTCACTAATATCTTCAATTCTGTGCAGTTCTTCTTCTATTAGCCTTGTGGATTTGTGACTACAGAGAACCCCACTAAACTGTATGGCTGGGTTGCTCACAGTCAGCATCCACCATAAAGTGTTCACACCACATGCAACAAGTGAACACATTTCTAAAATACTTACACTTTACCATGAGACTGGTGTTGGATTATTATTCTTGCTTGCTTGTGTTTTTAACCATGTATATTATCATTTATGTAAGGCTGATGTGAAGCTTGCATGAACAAACTGCCATTTGTAACTAGGGAACGCCCAGTATTCAATAAATAGCATGGGGAAAAATGAGATAAGTGGAGTATTTTGGAGCTGGGAACCGTGCAGTCTCATTCTTCTCCCCTCGCGAGTAAAACAAAATTCTGACTCTGTGCCTCTCTTTTCTTGTGTAACCGGGTGGTGCATTAGTTGGAGGCTGTCTATACAAAGTTGTAAATTCCCACCCGTTTCAGGCCCTTGAATGCACTTCTGGTTAGCCGGGCTCATTAGCGTATATAGGCACCGGGTGTGAACGCCAAGTTAATGGTGTGTCAGGTCCATTGTTGTGCACAGTTGGATCGTGGCTGGACGAGTGCTGGCGCTGTGCTCTTCGATCCAGGATTTGGATTACTGATAAAGTAAATGGATTTTTAATGTCACCTATTGCTGGTCCTGTGCAATGTCAGATTGTTTTTATTGTTGCTACTAGTTTTCTTATGTGATTTCTAATTGCGCTTTAGGAAGCATTTCAGCAGTTCACTGCAGCATCTGAATGTATTCTGTGTGGCTGATTAAGGTACTAGTTTTTCATTTTACCTTATGGCTTTATTAAGGTCAACAGACAACTTATTGTTTTTGGGTATTGCAGATTGCTGCTGTTGTATTTTATGCTCTCACCTACGTGCACATTCTTAGAGGCTCATTTAAAAAGCTAATAGGTTGTCCTAAAGAGCTGGACTGGTAGCATAGACACCACAGAACCGGAACGATAGTTTTTATTTTAAATCAGCTGATTGGGCACCGCATCATAAGGCGGGGCTGACGCAACTTGGGATTTCTTTCTTTTTCTTGTGTGTTTATTTTTTTGTCTAATATCAGTTCGTGTTAATTTGCGTGATTATTAACTTGGTTTGCAGTAATTTTTGTTTAAATCTCGGATTGCTTCTGTCCTTTGCTTTGTGCGCTATCAGGTTTTTAGAATTAGAACAATAAAGTATATTTTTAATATTGTAAAAGAATGAATGAATAAATAAATATTTTTGTACACTACTTCTGTTTCATCATTTCTTCATCATTACTTGAGTATTTTTTTAATTGGGAAACCCTAGACCATTTAGTATTTGAGATGTCTACCAGTTGGCTTTACGGCCACGTCCTCTTCCACAATCCGGGTTCTTTCCCCCGTGTTACACTTGTTTGTGTGGTGTTTAGGTAAATTATCCTAACATAATTTTGGTCCATTCGAGCCGGTAAACAACATGCTGGACGTTTCCGGAGGACGAGGTGGACTTCGGGAAGACTGTGGCCACAGCATATATACCCTTTGACGGGACCGTTCTCCTCCCGTTCTCTGGGAACCAACAGTTGACATTACGCCGAAAAAGGGTGGTGCAGAGCAGGGGATGGCGGAGTCCTTGAAATTCCGTCAGTAGGGTTTTAATTTAAAAACCTTAATATGTGAAAAAGACCTGAAGGATTCTAGACCCTGTTCAGGCAAAGTAAAAGTCCTAAGGGGAACAAGCACCCGAGAATAGTCTGTGGAAAAATAGGACAGGAATAAAACGGACTAAAAGCGCTGAAAACTTTGAGTGAATGTGTGTGAGTGGAAAACTAAATACCACTTGGTATTTATTTTCATACCAAAAACAACAGGAGAAGGAAGCGGTGTAACCCTTGTGAATGTGAAGGCAAGAATTTTCCACCTGAAAAGGTTGAAGTGAAAATTACCACAACGGAAATTTAGCACTGCCCTGTTGAGAAAAACCACTGTTAGAACACGCTATGTGTTGAAAACCGAGTGGTCAAAATTTAAGTTTAAAAATAGGAAAAGGTCAAAGTAAAAACCCCATCGATCAACTACAATGTAAAGATTGGAAGTTTGTTGAAAAACAGGACCCCGCAAGAATAAAACATCTAAAAACATGGGTAGAAGAATATGGATTTGAGGGTCACCTCAATTCCCAAAAACTGATACTTTCAGAATAGTATAAAAATAAAAAAAAAACGTGAAAATAACATAAAAGAAAAAAAAAATTGAAGAGAGAAAGAAAGTTGATGTATGTAAGGAAGGAAGACAATGCAGCAGTATTAGATCAGGATCTAACTGAAGAGCAAAATCGGGAAGAAGAAGAAGAAGCAGTAGGAGGAGTAGAGTTAACAAAAAGAACCCCAAATCTGTACCCAGATCCATATGCTCCGGAAAAACCACCAGAGTATTCAACCAATCCTTTCAGTACCCTCCAGACACACGCACCCTGTTGTAAAAGCCTCCTGGTCAACAACCTTTGACGGAGGAGTGGGGTCAGTTCTCTCTCCCCCTAACAACCTATTCTGGTCCCCTCAAACAGAACCAACAGCTCCCAGAGCATCTACGGAAGGGATAACTCCCTATAAAGAAGACATAGAGGAATTTTGCAGGGATATGGTAAATCTGCAAAAATCATATTACCTAAATGGAGCAGAGGTGCAACAAATATGGATGGCAGCCATACAAACTGACTGGCATTTCATTAAGGGTGATTGGAATTCCATGAGGGCACACCTTTGGCACATGATTCGCCACAATTGACGGCCAGAGTGACAGCCCTAGCTGACAGAGCTAGGACACGGTATAGAAAAAGAGCAAATTATATAGAAATAAACAGAATCAAGCAGAAAGACGGAGAGACCTTTGATGAATTCAGAGTGCACATGATAGCAGCATTTAAGAGGACCCAGCCACCGATGGAGCACACTAACAGCTTAAAAATGCCATACATGCACAGCAGTGGGTCAACAGACACTATATAAATATGACTACAGGAACATTAGAAGAATATGTTACCCATGCCTTACATGCAGAAAAGGTGATGAGAGAAAAAGAGAAGCAGAGGAAAGTTACCACATTAGGCACGTTTTTGGTAGAACAGGAAGTTTATTATCAGTGAAACTGTCCTCAAAGAGGAGGAAGAAGGCACGGCAGAGGCAAAGGCAGAGGAAGATGAGGTTATCAGCCACAACCATACGCTTCTAACGAATGCTGGTCTTGTGGCGAAGAAGGTCACATGGCACGTGATTGCCCAAGGAACATAGGAAAGCCTCATTTTTCGGCATGACTAGGACAGAAAAAAAGAGAAGAACCCAGAACAAGAAAGTGAGGTTATTTTAAATCTACAGGAATTATTATACATGGGAGAAACTAAACCAGAAATCATTCTAAGGGTAAATGGGAAAGATATGACATTTTTATGTGACACAGGAGCATGCAGGACAACCTGTAAGGAAAGAATTCCAGCATGCAGCGTTAGTGGAGACACAGTGATAGTGAGAAATGCGGGAGGATCAGTGGAGGAATACACATCGTCCAGGACAGTCGTGCACACTGTCGGTGTTTCTAGTGCAAAATTGTCCAGTGAATCTGCTAGGCAGAGATGGACTTTACTTGCTGGGGCTAGCTTTAGTACCGGGGAAAAATGGCAACATCGAAGTAAAAAGAAAAGGAGACGACCTCTTTGTACAACAAGGAACGGGAGCCCTGCATTATTACTACACATTGGACATACCGAATGGAGCTCCCTGTTCAACAGCGTCAGCACTTCTAGATGAGGGAAAACAGGGAGTAAGAAACGTGTGAGATGAAGGGTCAGCAGATAAACTTCATGTCACAATGTGGTATAAAAATTCTGAGGGCCCAGACAAAGACTATGAAAATGCCCTGCAAAGAGTAACGCCAGCAAAGGTGACAAACAAAATTCTGACTCTGTGCCTCTCTTTCCTTGTTTGTGTGGTGTTTAGGTAAATTATCCTAACAACTAGCTAGACCCAAACAAAAAATATCAACACCTTAATGTCATTTATTAACAGCTTTACGCACTGGAACACACATGCACACACAAAAAAAATGAAACCTCTTGCCAAATCAGCTTTATCATCCTAAAACATGGTAAAAGTATTAAGTTCAGGTGCTGCTAGCTTCATTTTGCATATTATTTTAAAAAAACAAGTCAATGTAAAAAAAAAAAGTAAAAAAAATACAAATTGGTTCAAGAAAATACATTAAAATTATAGCTCTTAGACTACAAGTCCATTACAAATGGCAAAAAAAAGTGCCTCACTTGTAAACAACAGTTTCACTAGAACCTTTCTGTAAAGGAAATGGAAACTGCTGCCTGACAATAACAAGTAAGAGGCCAACATGTTTTTTCATACTCCATATCTATTTTCAGGAAATGCTACGTGCAGATCCAAACATGTTACTGTAGTGAATTAGTCAATCTTGTCCTGGTTAAGAATTGCATGGCTTCTCTCATGCTGGCATGCTGAAAAGCTATAAATGTGCACTAAATCATGTTGAAACTTGAGCTGCGAAAACAACAGAATGTCCTTCACAGAACTATAAATGTTTAGTTACTGCAATTTTTGTTGGTCCTTCACTACCTCACTTAAATATGTTATCAGAGTAAAGCTTGAAGGAAGATTGATAACATCAAGCCCAAATATTACGTTAAACTTAAACAGTGTCTTGAGAGATCAGTCAAATTTGGAATTGTAAGATCTGTGCAAAGGTCTGCACTACAGAGCTCTGCAACACCCAAACACCTGGCAATTTACACCAAGATGGGTGTTTTTTTGGGGGGGGGTTTTACCAAATCATTGCAGCTCTATAGAAATTGTAATACTTTATCTCTTAGGAGTCCGTGGACACAAAAGACACACGCACAGACTCGATGTAGGAATAAAATAAAAGCAATATGGTACTGCTAGCTTGTATGTGCATATATTTTTGGACATGCATAACATAACATTTTTGAGCAGATATTTATCATAATTCTGTATGTATTTTAAATAGAATAACTATTTTCCCATTACAAATGGAAAAAAATGCTTCAGCTGCAATGCACTAAAGTTATTATACCCCTTTGCTGAAATTCCTGAAAGCAGCAAGAAAGAGGCCAACAGGTTTTTGCACGCTCCACATCTATCTTCAGAATGTTACAGGCAGATCCACACTTGCATTTTGCTGTGAATGTAGAAGAAGAAAGTCAGGCATTGAAGGGCTATACCTCCGGGGTGGTGAGCTCAATAAACTCCATTGTTGAAATAATTGATAATTCTTTTGACAACTTTATTCTGCTTCACTTCAGATATTCATAACAAACTTTTTAAAAAATGGGTAACAAAGACCGAACAAATTTTGTAATTAACAATATTCTAAATATTTCTTTACTGTTTTTGTAAAGAAATATTTAGAAAAAAAAAAGCTTTTTATGAATAAAAAACAAAAAAGACGACATTTTGTGTTCAATGCCATTTTGATACTAAATATTATTTTGAAATAACCTAAATGATTCGATGTTATTTAAATGAGAAATATTTTACAAACATTTGGTCCTTTTTTAATAAAATGCTGAAACATGTTAGTGGATGATTGCTGAAATGAGTAAAACACTCATTATGTCACCACACTTTCTGATTGGCTACCTGTCACATTCAATAGGCTGCGTTCTCGTTCCCAGTCAGGAAAAAACCCACCGGCTTCAATAAAAGGGCCAAAACAACCCAACATGCTAAATATGCCTGATTTTAGCTCGGAGCTTTCCCGACGTTCTATGTAACACACCACACAGCAGATCAGTATGTTCTAAGATTGTCATAAGGGGGAAAATGGTGGCAAAAAATAGAAAATTGTGTCATGTGACACTCCCTCCAAACTGCCCTCCTCACCCCCACGACGCAGTAAAATTGCCAAGCCTTGACCGGAGAATAGAACAACTTGATTCATAAATCTTGGGCAACCAAAGCAGTCTTTCTGGCACTTATTAAAAACTCAACAGACATTAAATGGACGAGCTACTAAAGCCACATAAATCTCTCGTTTGTCCCTCTACATCCAGAAGCAGAGATGCGTAGTGCTGGAGGTCTCGCTCATCAGGAAGTCCAGTGTTGAATGAGAACTTGAGCAGCTCTTGCTGCTAAAAACATCAGCACAACTAACAACATTTCACCATAAACCTGGAGAGCAGGGGGCTAGTTTAATTGGCCGAGCAGTCAGTTATAATTATAGTTTACTAAGATGTATTTGTGAACAAACGGAGCTAAAACTCAAAGATTTAACTGACAGCATCAGATTGTGGTTGTGGTAACAAAACAATCTAATTATAGATATTGTTCTTTGAACTCTTACAAAGTAAACTTGCCAGCTTTGTATCTTTGGGCCAGTTCTAAATGTGATCAGCATTACATTGTGTTCTTGGATCGACCAACTGGTGACTTAATTTGGATTTAACAAAATTGCAAATAACTGATATTTATTTTTATTGTAATTTTTTATTTGTTATTTTATTGGATTCTATAGTTTTGGGTTTAAGTATTATCTTCCAGTAACATAATTACACAGTAATATCTTATGTTTCCTGTCAACAGCCTTGGTGCCCTGACCCCTGGGCTTAACAAATTTTCTGAAGGAAACCCTGCACATGCCATGCAATGTTGCAGTTTCTCACATTCAGTTGTGTGTAGGTTGGAAGGACTGTACAAATAGCATAGTTGTATCTTTGGCAGATGATGAATTGCTGCATATTTGTTGGCTCCTTGTTGGTGATACAGATCTTCCATCTCACAACATCATAAATGTACTTTAAAGGATTGAGATTTACACTCTAGGAGTGTTATGGGACCCCACAAAGGCCATGAAAGAAGAATGAGTGGATACAACACCAGTAACCATTTGAAGCACTTTAGAGGTATTTATTTTTAAAACACAAGTCAAGAGTATGTGGGCACCATCCCAGACATGTAGACAGAAGCCCAGGCATGTTGGCATATGCCCAGGAACCGCTGAACTGACATGTGCACGCTTCCTTCCGGTCCTCTGTTATGCATAGTTCTCCTTCAAGCATGGACTCATTGACCCCTTCAGGTGAAGGTGACTGCTCCAAGGTGTGGACCTCTGTCAAATGTGGGTGAGCGGCTCCTCTCCAAGTATTAAGCCACAACCTTCCACGTCTGTGCGTCTGTCTCAAATCTCCACTTGTCTCACACTGCTCACTCGTTGGCCATGTGGAACGGAAGCACTTGGGCCAAATAGACCAAATTCTCATGTGACTTTAGGAGTCTCACATTCTGTTACCTCGATGGAAACACAGTTAGAAGTTATAGGAGGGCATTGGAGTACAGCGAATTCATTGTCATTTTTATCAGTGAAGATTACTGACGTTTTATAGGGAGACAATTTATGCAAAACCAGACTTGGGATAACTGTCTGTCTCCTAGAAATACCTGATCCATTTGGTAGCCCTTCATTGAAAACCTTGAATCGCTCTTAGTCTGATCCCTCCCCAGTGGCAGCCTGCCCTGGGAAGCCTCACTGCTGCCCCTCAAGACAAAATCTCCACCTGGGTCATAGGGATACTCAAACCCCTCCACCACGTTAAGGTGGCGATTCTGCGGAGGGG
>CAEGAD010015519.1:0-65669 GCA_903067055.1 Poeciliopsis paucimaculata
TCCAGAAATGTGCAGTTCTAGGCACAGCAAAGATACTGCGCAGAACCCTCAAGCTCCCAGGCCTCTGGTAGAGGACCCGAGCTCAGAGGATAAGAACCACCCGCGGTGGGTGAGAAGGGAATTTTTTTTTATGTCAGTAGATGACATCACTAAAGAGATAAGAATCCAGCAGATCAGCTGGTGTTTGAAAACACTGAAAGTATTTGAGTTGCAAAGACTCCACCTTTTCTGTTTTAGGCACAGTCTGGATTCATTTTAACTCCATTTGTCTGCCTCTGGTGTCGTTTTCGACTGAAGCAATGGGTGGAGAGGCAGATTTGCGGGAAAATCTTTGAAACTTGTAAATCAACTTACTGGAATATATTAACCAGTGGATTTGACTTTTATAGCTACCTGGCTCAAAGTAGTTGATGAAGTCAGCCCTGTTCTTCTTTAGAACTATAATGCGTGCTATTGTTGCTAAAATAAATGCAGCTGAAATATTTTACAAGTAAACACTATGTGGGAGATATTTAATGAAACATGTAACAACAAAAAAGTTACAATTGGGCATACTCAAAAGAACTCTGATCAATTTCCTTATGCCTAATGTGGCGTTGCCACAGGCATGTGCAGAAGAAAGCTTGTTTTAATAACAATTTACAACAAAATAGCAAAACAGCATTTTATCAGTATCAAACTGTATTTAAAGAAAGCTTGATTTTAAAGAAAAGTCAGGCTAATTACTTCAAATGAGTTGAAGTAGTTGACATTTATAGGATGTCGAGTTTCTAGATGGCAATTGCTGCCATAGATTTATAGCAGTGGTATTTATAAAGTTTTTTAATTTATACATAGCAAAGGTGACTTTTCACATTCCAACCTTTTATGACAGTGCTATTAATCTAAATCTCAACAAGCTATATTCATCTAGCTTTGGCATATAAAAACAATTTTTGAGTTCATTGTTGCATCTGACATTTATTTTTATTTAATGGGGTTATCACTATGTAGCTATTTAGGTCAGACCTTATTAAAAACACAAAAACATGTACAGCAAACTTATGTGTTGAACATGTGAGACAGTTTGTTTTGATGCTGTCAACCTGAATCTATGTTCATATTTTAAGTAGATAACTGGGCCATTAGCAGAGCTCTGTGGAGCCTGACTGCATGCTGGACGTAAATCAAGTTTGTTTTAGGTGTGTTGGACAGAGACACAGTGAAATGTTGAAAGATATCGGCCCTGGAGGTCTGGCTTTTGACACCACTGGTTTAAAGATGCACCAAAAGTTGTAATTGTCCCACTCCTGCCGTTTTGCAGTCAACGTAATAATCAAAAGTCAATGTGATTGATCAATTCTTTCTTTGCCATTAAATAATTTCTATCATAAACTTAAAGAAGCAATTAATTTCTTTTAAAAATTACATTTGTTTAATATAATAACTACACTTCAGATAGAGGAAGTTGGTTCTTATTTTTTTTTAAATCCTGTTTTGAAAAATGTGATTACTTTATTACTTTTATCCACACTGTTATTTAAAAAAAAAAATAAAATTTTTAATCAGTTATGAGACACGGTGGCAAAACTTTAAACTGCTGCATGTTGTTGCTGGGCAACCAAAGAGTGAGTGAGTTGCTAGGTAACCAAAGAGCGAGTGTCAGTTGATGCCACCAGCCTAGCTTAGCTGGCTGTAAGAGGTTGTCTTTCCTCTGCCTACATCACCCAGAATGCTGTGCGGTTCAGTGAATTTCTTAATTATTCTGTCAGATGTTTTATTTACTGATATTCATCTATTGCCATATCTATTATATTTGATTTACTTTCCAGCTCTACCCATCAGTAATAAATACCTTGCCAGTTATTTTTGTAGCAGCTTAAACAATCTTCTTTTTAATAGACAGTTGAGCTTTATACCTGCTGCAATAATAATGTCTTGTCTCACACTTATTCCCTTGTTTACATTGTTTTCATTGTTTTCTGAGCCCTGAAATCCTCCTCTAATGTTCAAATCAAAGTCATAACCTTCTTCTTTCACTTCTAACTCCAGCCAGTTTATTTAGCGCTATGTTTAGCCTGCTGGCTGCCAGTGTTGCAGCTTTTCACCGGTCCATGCCAGCTCTGTCTGTCTGCCTCTGCGGTGTGCCAAAGCGCTGTCACCACCCTATAAGAGCGTTCTGTCCGAGGACGACTCCATATCCTTGTGATAATACTGTGAAAGGTCTCTCTTATAAGTCACTGCCAAAAATGTCTTTACAGTGAGGAAATGAGCAACAGGATGGAGGGTACAGCAGGACCAGGCACCAGGGCGAATGGACCGGTCCCGGCGCCCAACGGGAACCAGGTACCGCCGCCACCGAGTCCGCCTCTGGCCCCGGAGGAGCTGGAAGAAGAGCAACCGTCTTCACTGACCGACGTCTCTCAAATGTGGATTAAATTTGCCAAAACATTTGCTGTCATATTCCCCATCTACGTGCTGGGATACTTTGAGTTCAGCTTCAGCTGGGTTCTGATTGGACTCGCCATGCTTTTTTACTGGAGGAAGAACCATGGCAGCAAGGACTACAGGATAAACCGGGCTTTGGCCTTCCTAGATCACAAGGATACGAACGCGAGGCAGAGTCTGCCAGCAACGGAGCTGCCACCCTGGGTGAGTCCTGATTTGATTCTATCAACGTTTTGTTGCCTTTACTTAGGAATGCGGCAACGCATCAAACGTCTTGGATCAGGGGCAGAATCTCAGCCATGATTAACAGACTCATTTTTACCTTCTTACTCCACATTGGATTTGGTATTAAGTAGCTCTTTTTTGTTGTTGTTGTTTTCTGCATGATTTTCCACCCAGAGGGTTTTTTAGTCATAATCTGTCCAGACTAGTAACTCCATGGTTTCCATAATTAATCAATTTGTCACAAGATGAATTAAAATGAGCTTGAAAATTTTCATTTAGATGATTAATATTTTTTAAGGGCTATTTTGTTTACAGAGACCTCATAATTCATTTTCTATAGGGTTTTGGTTGTGTTTGGTTTTTATTTCTGTTTTATTTATTGTTTTTGGTTGCTGGAAATTTAATCTATCTTCCAGTTATTAGCAAAATTAAAGTTTAATGGTCTTTGATAGGGCAAATTCACATTATTGTGCACGATAATGCCGTTATCAATACATTGCTTGAAAATTGTCTTAAGATAACAATATTATCATATCACAATCATTTCTGGATTAGTTTATTGTCCAGGAAAATTTGTTATTGTGACAGGCTTAATTCAGACGTTTTTGTTGCTTTTGAAAACAAAACTAGCAATATAAGCTAAAAGGTAGGACAGTCTGCATTTTTCTTTGTTCATGCATTCCATACATGCTAAAACCACTTAGAGGGTCGCTTTAGGTTTTGTTGACATTTCATCTGACATTTTACCAGACCATATGTTCCGGTTAAATTAATCTGGTGACATCTAGGAGCAAAAACAGAAAAACAAATCGGCAACATCTGATTTTTCTGTAAGGAAATTCAGTCATTAATGCTTGCTGATAATTAACTGCTTTATTTCCATTTCTCTTGTTAGAAAGCCAGTGAACTGTTGAAGTTGTCCTTCAGGACTCAGTCTACTGTAATTCCTGCCATTCTTGTCATAGTTGCACGTCGGTGTGTAGTGAAGCTTATGAAACGGACGAGGAGGAGGCCGACTGGACACACATCTTCCACATTGTTGTCATTTTTTACTTCGTAATGACAAATGGCATGCTGTACCAGTTCCTTTCATGCTGTGAATGCAGGAATGTATTTGAAGTGGGCGGTGCATAAAAGATCAGATGTGTTGGGGTGGAAAATTTTGCTCGTACGACTTGATTCATTAAGATTTTATTTTCTCGCCTTACTAGCTCTTTTAGATGGTATATCTGTATTGGTCACAATTTTAAAAATAGTTTAGAGTGGATATCAGTGTCAATGTGCCCAATCTGTAAGGGCAGATCTAGTCAGTATCTCTATAATTTGTGCTCTGAGTGATGTCCTGCTTTATCATTTATTTTTCATTATATTTAGAATTTCTTTTTGCACTTTCTCAACCATTTGACAAAACATTTGTTGCAGTTTATTTTTACAGGTTTGACCACGATAGTCAACCTATTGTATTTATCAGTTTCAGTTTCGTTATCATTTATTTTTCTTTGGCTGTTACACTCCTAATTGCAATGACTGAACAAATGGAAGTTTAATCAAGCTTGTGAAGCGACTGGTGTATTTAAGAGTGCTGAATTCATGGAGTCATCAAATACTTTTGAAATTTAGCACACTTGTGTCTGTTTTTAAAATGAAATCGGATCGGTATTGGCTGAAACTGATCCTCAGATATCGCATCAGAAGTGAAAAGGGTGGATCGCTTCATCCTTAGGTATTACATCTGTCTGATTTCTTAAGAGGAAAATACGTTTTCCATAAGTGCAGTTAAAGAAAAATAGTGCATGATAAAATGAGTCTTTTAAATGAAGTTTCTTTATCAGCACAGCAGTTTGAACGATGCCACCTTTTATGTTATATTTGTGCTGCACAGCTTATTCCTGAGCAGCACAAATATGATGGTCATCAATAACAGCCTTAGCAGAGGAGAGAAAATTGCTGACGACTGCGTTTCACTCGATGTAGTTCACAGAGGTGTTAACCTGCTGCAGCGTTTCTAATGGAATCAGATGGAGCTGCTCGTCAGCTCAGTGTTTTCCTAATTTAATGAGTTGATTCGTCTAACATGAGGTGAATTTGTGACAAGCAGCAGTGAACTTTGGCCCTGAATGTCACTCAGCCTTTGCCACTGCTTCGCTGTCCTCGCAGAAGATACTGTATCTGGTTGGCCTCTGTCACACTGACCTCAGAGCTCCGCAGGCCACTTTCACACAGTTTGCTCACATCTGGGACTACGCGCTCTGAAATGTTGGAATCAAGAGGGAATTTATCTATCCTGACTGTAAAATTACATACATTTAATATTTGAGAAAATCATCTAATCAGTTAAGTAAACTTTATTATCCTCTGGGGACAATTTGTTGTTCAAACAGCAGTGAAGACATAACAAAATAAGAATAATACAAAAATAATATCTACTGGAAAAACCGTTCATAATTATAATAATATGGCATTCTGTATCTGCCCAGAATGTAAATGTTTTTTTTGTGTGTCTTTTTTGGTGTTAAGGTTAATGAGTTGATAACTGGAAATCTCTGAAAGGACTGTCAGATGTTTTATTTGTAGTTGTCAAAGCTAGCTCAAAGTTTTGTAATTAGTTAATCTAATTTTTATCAACAAGCAGAACTTAATGTTCAGTCTTCCTCAGTAGGAGTTTATCTGCATCCCACAGTTTGACCTGAACGCAGTTATGAGATTACACCAAGCTTACTGCAGATGGATAGCTCATAACTTAAGGCAATCTTTTAATTTTTTATTGTTTTTCATTATGGAGAAAACGGTATTTATCTGGTTGATGTGCACAACTCTGTTCAGCTTGTTGAGTATTATTTAAACCAAATGGAAATTGAAGGTAATTGAATATGTTGTTATTATTATTTAAAAACTGACAGAAACGTCAATTTATTTGATGAGAAACTCTTGCATGGAATCAGTTGCGCCAGTAAATGATGGCTTGACATAATAATAATGAACCCAGTGGTTTAAGAATGAGATATAGTCAGTGTGTTAGCACAGATGTGTAATATTGAGTAAACACAGTTTTGGTGGTAAGGTGAGCAGTGAAGCAGTTCTGAGGATATTTCAGTGGCCTCATTCTCTCCTGGACTTGATCTCGACTCCCTGCAAATATTCCTGGAAATGAGATTTGATCTGCAGTGTGGGCAGCAGCTCAGAGTCTGAGGTAATGACACATATTGATTACTAAGAAAATAAGTTCACAGTGAACAGCTCTTTCATGGTTTCCTGTAGTAGAAACATGGTGACTCAGTTTTTATCGTTCTGGGTCGTTGGTCTTGTTTTGCAGCCTTTTAAGTTTGGCTTTAATTGTCCTCCATAGTCTTAACCCAACTCTGACATAAAGAATGTAGAGTTAGAGTCATAGTGAAGCTTTAGAAAGTAGTTCAGTTTCAGCTGTTCTTCATAATTACTTGATTAACCAGAGGAGCATAACAGGAATGTTGTTGAAGTATTCATTTGATCATTGAGGGAAACAAGCTGGTTAACTCTAATAATTTAAACATATAAAAACCTTTTGATGCTCAGATGTGGTTCATTTCATTAGACATGTTGAATTAGATGACTAAACTTTATAGTAGGAAATGAAGAAGCTATCTGGTCAGTGTTTCTGACTTATCTGTTTCTGAACTATTCCATTTTGAGTAGTCAGAACCAATACAATGTTTTCTGTTGTTACCATGACGCATCCAAACACAACTCAGAATGAACAAATTAGCATATTTATGAAACCTTGAGAGAACTTTATTCCTTTTCCTCCAAAAAAGCATTGGTGTGGTGAAATTTGAAGCAAAAATGAAGTTTGTAAAAGTAGGGTTCTGTTTTCGCTGAAGCTCTGATATTTCTGTGCAGCTTTTTTATTCCATTTTGAAAAGCCTGAAAAAGATGGAATTAGATAAGAGCTTATTACAGGTTGGAGATGTAAACAAGCAACCTGCTTATTTACTGCAAATCACTGACTTAATTTAATAGAGATATTGTGAAAGGAAAAACCCCCTAAAATTAAATAACGTGGTTATTTTGGATGGTTTGATTTAAGATTTGATATGTTAATAAAGTAGGTTTAAATGAAGTGTGCTCTGATGGGTATAGTTATGCTGAAGATAAAAATAAAATAAAAAATATTGAAAAATGGTTAAATCAATTCAGACATCTAAGGGTTAAATTGGTGCAACGTCCTAAATAATACTGTTCTCTTGAAGTTACAGAGGCAAGTCTGAGTCAGAGGAGTTTGGTTGAATTATTATTGGGTGTGACTTGACGGTGAATAGAAAGGTTTTGGTGAAACCCCTTTTTGTCCCCCCACCGTTGGTGTTAGCCTTGAAGGAAACAGTCAGCCTGATCAGCTGTTTTTCACAACCAGCAGCAGTGGAGTAATGGAGCGGTTTCCTCCTTCTTCCTCCTCCTCTACCTCCTCCTCCCACTCTTCATATGTGCGCACTGATCTGACATGGCCTGGGTGGAGATCTCTTCTCCGCTCTGCAGGAGGAATGGAAACAATGTCAAAGGAACAGAAAAGCCTCTCCTTTACTTTAACCTACAAGTGTTTAATCTGCACATTTTTGTCGTCATCGCTTGAATTTGTAGAGGGAATATTTGTCTTTTTTTACATGGAAAAAAAATATCCAAACCACGCCTAATCATAACTGTTTTTGTCCTTTAGCACCTCCCATGTTGTAGTACATCTAAAATATTAATGTTTGAGAAGTAGTAAATCTACTGAACAATCAGCTCCCTGTTGAAACAGATGGCCTTTTGTGTTGGGATACAGTGCGTCGCTGTTCATCCCTGGAGCCAAATAGGTTTAGTAATCCTTACTGAAAGCTGGTTTCCATTTAAATCCATTCAAACTACCTTTAGTCTCAGGTGGAGAATCAGCCGGTCGCAGCGTTTAGAGGAAACAACCTGGGAGAGATGATGATCTTGGATGACAAGAGATTAAAAAATGTTGACGAGCTGAATAAGCTGAAAGATTGAAATTTTTCTATATTCTTTGTGTTATATTTGAAGTTTAAGTTGATTTTGTTTTTCTTTTTTCTTTAACTAAACTTGAAAACAAATATTTTAATGAAGTAGGTAAGCCTCACACTTCAGTCTGATGTATTAGTCTTCACTAGCCCCTTTTTTAGAGACCAATCGCCATTTTATTAGTTTTTTTTAGTTGTTTTTGTTGATTTATTTTGAATACTTAAAATGTCTTCCAGTTCCAGTGTTAAATGTTTGTTAGACATTAAAGTTTATGGATCATTGGGAGGGCAAACTTGAATTATTATGCCTTTACCATTATATTATTTGAAAATGGTCTCAAAACAACAATATTATTGTTTATGAACTTCAAGTATTAGCATGAAGCTAATTGAAAGTACTTAATTCACTCTGCTTAGCGCTGTGTATTCAGATTAATCATGTAATCATTCAATACAGCCTTGAGTAAGATAAAAATTAAATGATACTGATAACAATAATAATGTTAACATTAATGCTAAAGTAAAGCTTATTTCACACAATAAACATGATATAAATGGGTTTTTTTTACTGTTTGAAAGTAAAAAAAACCCGGTAAATTGGGTAAAACATCAATTTACCCGATTGATGTTTTAGTTTGAAGTTAAAAAGTAGTTTGCAGTAGAAAACTAAACAGTTTAAAGTCTTAAAATTGGCAGCGTATTTCTTAAATGACACAGATTAGCAAAATTGTACACAGTAATTAGAATCGTTTTAGTCATGATGTTTTTACGAGCTGTTAATATGAACTCCAATAAAAATAATTTTTTACTGTAAAGAAAGTGGAAATATGATATTTTTGCAACCCAGAGGTATAACATTTGGTAGGGGGGGATTGCATTAATTAGGTGTGGTTTAGGTTTTTTTTTAATCTTGTTTCATCCTTACTCAGCTGGAGTGTGAGACTCTTTTTAAGGTTTTTTTACAGATCCAGCTAAACTTTACCCGACCTCTTAAAGTTGCGCTTTCATCTTGAATTAATATGTTACTATCTGATAATCTTATGCAGATGTATTTTTAGATGAAAGATGCTGTTAAAGAAAACCAAACTTAAGCCAGGCTGTATTCTGCTGCAGATGGATTGAAACACAAACCCTTTTACAAAGATTGCAACATATTTAATGGGTTTGAATGTTAGTTTTATGGCTTACAGTTTTGTAAATTGGGTGTCAACCTGTCTGCAGAAGTCCTCAGGTTTAAGAGTTGCTATTGCATTATCATACAGTCGCTCAGATGACTTATGTTGCAGCTTCATTGCTCATGTTGAAATGAGGGTGTGTGCCATATTAAATATTGTGGACTGCCTTCAATGCCATTGTTTACTCAGTGTTTTAACTGTGTAGAAATACTTTGATTTGAACCAATAAAAAGTACAGGTGATTGTATTTGGTCAATCCCCAGTAGCCTGTTTGTCTTGTGTCTTGCAAAGTATTATTGCCTCTTGAACTTTCTTCAGTTGGTGCAGCAGACACGTGGAACATGATACAATCAGTGGAAAGGACAGATGAAATGGTTCAGATTCAGGAATATTGATGTTACAATATTCTAGTCCTGAATCTGAGGCAAAACCATAAACTGGTATTCATGACTATTCTCCATCCAATCTGACCTATGTTGAGGTATTTTGCAAAGAGGAATGGACGATGATGTAAGACTGCAAAACAAAAAAATGCTTTCAATTGCAATTACCGAAGACTAAGAACAATATTTCACATTTTCATTTGTAAAAAAAAAAAAAAAAAAGAAAGAAAAGCCTTTTATAATTTCCTCCCACTTTACAGTGATTTTAAAATCCCAATACACTGAAGGGTGTGGCTGGCTTGCAGCAAAGTTCAAAGGGTTTGAATACTTTTGCAAAGTACTGACACCATGTCTTCATTAAGATATACTTATGTAAGTTTCACTGACTTTTGCAGCTTTAGGATGAAAACCTTCTTGATTTTTGTCCCGTTATTCCCTTCTGACAATCATAAGACAGCCGCAAATTATTGTTAATAAGGTAATCTTAATTTATGCTGCGTGTTAAGATCCAGATCGCTTGGAAGGACATCTGGACCACTCCGATCAAAAATAGGGAATAATCAACATGTTGGCTAGTCTTTGCCCGATATTGCAGTGTGTTTTAGTCCTGAGGACAAACGAGACATTGAATGTGATCTTTAGCCAATCAGAAAGCGAGGTGAAGGAAACATGGAGGGAAATTTAAAAAAAAAAAGGACAAAATAATTGACATGAAGGCCCAGAAAGTCCGGTGACCGTCGTAGACGCCTTTGTAACATTATTTCTGCTAAAGATAGAGATAAACTATTGCTGTTGCTTCTTCCCAGTCGGCCATGTTTGTTTACCTGAAGTCACGTTTGGTCTCTAGAGTTTTTGAGAGAGTGTGGCATCTGAATGTTGGTGAAGGAAATCGATTTGTGTGACTCAACATCACACAAATTCCTGAGGACAAACAAAGATTTTTTTATTGTTTCTTAGGTTTTGAAAATTGCCAGACAGTTTTAAAGTTTGTGTGAACCAGATGTAAGCAGCTCGTTCTGCTGTCACTGTGTTGGTAAGAGGAGATTTTTGTTTCTTTTTACACTTTTACTCGTCTCCTCCTTTCCTCTTGCGCTCAGTATTTGAGCTGGAGGAGTGGCTGAAATAAAGTGTAAGATTTCAGCTGGTGCATAGCTGAAGCATGACTCTCATTAGAAGCACAAATAGAGATGCTTCAGCTTGCTGCTGATTGGCTGTCTAAAAGTCAGTCTTCAGTGAGTCATGGTTTTGCCTGAAGTCTGATCCTGTTTTTTTAAATTGAGGTTGGATAGAAAACAGCGCTGCGAATCAGAACCTGTGGAGGTCTGCGCTGCTGTTGCCGCAGGCATGAAACATGATCCAGCAATGCGTGTTTGTGCACTGCATCAACAAGTTAAATGATGCAAGGACACTGCAGATTATCCAACTAACATTATATCTGAAAAGTCAGAATATAACTTACCACACAAACTGGAAGATTTACTAGTTAAATCAAGGATTATTTTTGCATTTTTTTGTTATTTAAGCGTCACTTTTGGTCATTAATTACAGGAGAAAAATAAACACATTTATACATTGTTACCTGTTAAAACCTGAAGAATGAAGCACGTGTTGAATCAAGCTGCGTGGACTTCATCAGACTCGTCTTTTATTTTCACACAAAGCTTCTTTATTCAAGATGACAACACAACAACATTTAGCAGTAAAACTTCTCAGACGTTATGTTCTGTGTTACTGGGTCATTCTATCAAGTCATGGTGGAAGAGTTAACAGTAGGTTTAGGTTTAGACTTGCAGTGCCTTTAGTCTTTTTAGCCATTCTTTTGTAATTTTTCTGCTCCATCAGAGATTATTGTCCCAATAACATGGAATGTTTTATAAAAATATGGAGAGACTGTTAAATAATTCTCGCCTATAAATACATTTGTGGGAAACGGTCATAAAGCCTTTCCCACATTGGTCGGCCACAGCAATTGCTGCATAAAGGCTATTGCTGATATCCTTCCTCTTTGGCATTGTGTCAATACCTAAGGAGCAAAAATCCGGCTTTTGTAGTCTTCTGCTCCATATTTCCATCTTGAATCATCCAGAAACAGCAAATGATGATTAAGTTTCCCCATGACTTTATTTACAGTCGTGGAAAATAATTTCTGCATGTCTGCATTTGAAGTTCTTACATCTGTTTTCTGCATTTTCCTCTAAAAGCTGAATCATTTAGTCTTGTTTGCACCTGAAATAAACCGTTTACTTTATGCTACTGCTGGTGATTTTAGCTTTAGTTTTTTGCTGTCTCATCTAACATTTTAGCCATGTACCTGAAACATTCCTCTTTATCGCAGAGACCGCTTGCTTGACAGATGGCTGAACTAACATCCTGCAGCAGCTTCACCTCATGTTTAACCTTTAATAAACCTCCAGGAACACACACTGTGACAACACACAAGAATTTGTGTTTCATTTGCATATTTAGCTGCATTTTACCTCATGTTTGACTTCCCTGTAGTCCTGGAGTCAGTTGGATTTAATGAGAACTAATTATTTTCTTCTTCCTTTAGCTTTGTATAGTCAGGTCTGTTTGGCTTTTTGTAAAACATTCAGCTGTTTAGTGAGCTTTTCATCCGACTTCCTGATACATCATCATTGCATAAATACCAAAGTAACAACAGTTAAATCTAGATTTTTTTTTTTACTTTCCAGGTGTTTTCCTTTACAAGTTCAACAAACTTGTATTATTTTTGATTCTATACCATATGAATAGATGATTTACAATTAAACTGTTTCTATGCTTTTCTTTGTTTACACCATAATAAACTAGACAGGCTAGTATGTAATTTCTGAAAAAATCACCATGTGATGATGATGATGTCATCAGTGTGAGGTTGTTTGTTTAAGTGTGGATGCATGACTTTGTGCATGTGAGTCACACTGTATGTACTTCCTGACTGACCTCGTGTGTCGCTCTGGGTCTGTTAGCCTGACACAGCTGCAGAGAGGATTCATGCAGCAGATTGTTTTATTCATGTATTTATATGTAAAGTTATTAAAGTCCAGCCTGTATACTCTTAGCCCAATTAACTGTTTTAAGTAGGTAAAAAAAAACCCAGCAGATAATTAACTTTGTCTTTAGGAATATCAATCTTAATTTATGCTTTAAAGTCACTTTTCATAAACATCTTCTGTTCATCACCAGAGGTGATTGTGACTGCGACATTTTGTGATTTTTACCTTTGACTA
Source organism: Poeciliopsis paucimaculata (assembly GCA_903067055.1). Taxonomy (NCBI): domain Eukaryota; kingdom Metazoa; phylum Chordata; class Actinopteri; order Cyprinodontiformes; family Poeciliidae; genus Poeciliopsis; species Poeciliopsis paucimaculata. The sequence goes on from CAEGAD010015519.1 coordinate 12,432, forward strand.
CATTTTATACCTCAGAAAAAAATACAGTTACAAAACAGTTAGGGCTGAAACAATTAATCTGATATATGTATATATATAAATTTAAAAAATAAATAAATAAAAAAAAATATATATATATATGTTATCAGTATTAAACATGACAACATCGGCTGGTATGTCGTCTGTCTGTGCTGAATGCTGAAGTGAGGAAAGAAAAGGCCAGTTGCATCTCAGACTGATTAGACTGGAGATGTTGGGCGGGGTGTTTTAAATAAATTAAATTTTTCTTCTCGCTTATAAACATGAACTTGTGCAGGTTCCTGTCAGTGTGTGCGTTATGTAACAGCCGTGTCGCTCCTGGCTGTCCGCTGCAGCTCTGCCGCTGCTGCACAGGCAGCCTGTCAGACTCTGTGGAAGCGTGATCAGCCTGTCTCGGTTGTCACAGATATCCCACAAGCCCCGGCGCTGAACCTCAATGTTTTTTTTGGGAGGGTTCTATGATTAGGCTAGCTGTCAACTGAGCATCATGACTCTACATACCACAAGGATTTGGATTTTACTTTTAAATTCTAGGGAAAGGAGAGAATATTTTTTTGTAGGTTAAATCAGCAACGACTAAGATGCTGCATAATTCTGGATTTTTGCAATTCATCTTACAGCAGCAATTGTTAATGCAAGAGGTCAGTCACTGCCTAGCAAAAGATTTATTGTTAGTCATCACAGCAAAGACTTTTTGCCTTTCAAATAAAGTTCAAAATAATGTCTTCATTGGATGACATTTTTTACTTTAGTTGAAAACAGTGACCTGTGTGCTTTTAAATGGTGTTGAAGGGGCAGGACATGAATAATATTGGTAAATATCAGCCACAACAGCAATATTAATACCAGGTATCAGCGTAGATTTTTATATCAGTACATTCCTACTTTTTTATTCAAGCACCACCATAATGTTTTCTTCTTTTAACAGATGGGATTTTCTTTAAATGATTGTTTAAAACCTTTTTATATTACAAAATCCCAGATTTCACATTAACTATCTGAACATATGCTAAACTGATACGGATCGGGTGCATTAGACCACCTCCAATGGTAGCAGGAGGGAAACCGTCCTCCAAACGTCTGGAGTGTGTCAGATTGTCTGGAACAGATGTTGGTGCCAGATGTGAACAGAGTCACTGTGTCTTGGGACTCAGATGAGTTCAATACTAACAGATACTGACACAGAGACTTTACAGAGTTGAGGTCCAGTAAGGACCAGCAGTTCATTTATTCTAACTTTAACCTTTCTGTTTCCTTCCAGGTTCACTATCCAGATGTGGAGCGAGTGGAGTGGCTCAATAAGGTACCAATAGAAGCTTCTGTTGTTTTTTGTTGTTTCCAGCACACACAGACATCCACCAATTAGTCCTCGTCGTCTCTTATTACCAAGCCAAAGAGCTGAGATACGGTTTCAAAAGGGATCTGAACCTGGAGCCCTGAGGGACCTCGTCCCAGTTACAGAGGCATGAGAATCCAATCAGTTCCTGGAAGAGATTCGCTGACCGTAACTGTTTCTTTTCCAGAATATTCCATGATCACCACCCAAACACTCAAATTGATAGTGATGCTAAATTATACATGTTGTGTTAGCACTCAGAGGAGATTTCCAGGACCTTTTAAAGGTGATCTGTGCTCCTTAAATCACACCATTAGCAGAACTTACCTGAGATGTTCCTGCAGGATGACAGAGTGTGGAATGGGAGAACTTCAGTGTTCATGATTTAGTTGTTTATCTTCTTTCACCCAGTAAGTGCAGACATGCTTTCGAACCTTAAGCACTAAAACTTTCTATCAATAACATTATTGGACTCTGTACTTGTTATGAAAGGTTTAGATGCAAACGCCATGATGAAAGGTATTAAAACAAATGCAATTTGAGAACTTATTTTATAAATGCCAAAGTAAAGAAATCATCAAAGCTCTTATAAAAATACAAAGTTTTGCTAAAGTATTCACACCGCTTGCAGCTTTTCGCAGTTTGTCATGTTAAATCTGTAAGCTTTGATCTATTAGGATTTTATGTAACAGATCAAAACAATATTGAGCATGAATGCAAAAGAAGAAGATGACACATTAAGAAGCTACTGTAGCAGGCATATTACATAGTGCCTGCTGCTTACTGTGCAGCCTCTCTTTGTTGTGGAAGAAAATGAACAATAGGATTGGATGTGAATATTTATCCTGAAGAAAAGTTCTTCCCCAGTTAATTTTCCATTTCTCTCTGCTTTGCTTCAGACGGTGAAGCAGATGTGGCCGTTCATCTGCCAGTTTGTGGACAAACTGTTCAGGGAGACCATTGAGCCGTCTGTGAAGGGAGCCAACCCCCATCTCAGCACCTTCTGCTTCACCAAGATCGACATGGGAGACAAGGTAGGGAGAAAACAGGCTTCAAAACATCGGACTCAGCTCACTGATTCCAGTTAATATCACCCTAAAGCGATAGCTTTGTTTCTTCTGGGTGGTTTTGAGTTCATGTCAGTCGTCAGTATCTTATTTGCAGCAGAATGAAGTTTTACTAGGTCAAATTTATAGAATGATCAGACCAGCAGTAACATGGATCATACCTTCAGATTCTTTAGATTTTTACAAACTATATTCAGTAGAAAACATAAACTGAGTATTTACATTTCTGATTCTTGTTTATGTAAAACAGTGAGCTGCTTCTGTGTTTTTCTTATATTTTGGAAGTTTGTAAAAAAAATTACTTCATCTAGGGCTGAATTATTCTGTGCTCTAATCTGCAGAACCAAAGATCTTATTTTTCTTCTGACTTTCTTGATTTTTAAAATTTTTTTTATCTCTCTGTTTTCAAAACACCGGATAAGATTAAAGGCATTCCAGCGGTCTGCAGAGACTTTGAATTGTTTCATATTTTAAAATAAATAGTAATTGTTTCAAATCTTCAGGAGCTGTTTAATCTTTCTGTTGTTGCATTTCTATTTTTATTCGTTTTGTGCTCCTGAACATCAGAAGCGTTCAGAAGCAGACGCTCATAAGGAAAGCTGCTGAAAAATTCACTTGAGCTGAAAACTGTTCCTCACATCTGAGAAATAATTCACTTTCACCTTTTGTTTTCTCTTTGTGTGCGTGTGTGTGTGCAGCCGCTCAGAGTGAATGGGGTGAAGGTTTACACAGAAAATGTGGACAAAAGGCAGGTCATCATGGACCTGCAGATCAGGTAGGCTTCCCTCCTACACTCACAATATCACCATAATGCTGCAGACACAATTTCATTTTTCTTTTGTAATTTTAACAGCAGAATGCTGCCTGCAGATCCTTACAATCAGTCTGCAGCAGAGTAAAGCTAAACAGAAGAGCAATCCCAATAACTATATATCAAAGTCTGTTCGGTGTAGAATCAAAGGCCAGTATTGTTGTAATTATATGACATGAAATGCAAGTGAGGGCAACACTTCTTTCATAAATAACAACTATTTTTGCTTTTTGTTATCTCTGTTAAAAATATATACTTCCCTTAGCTACTGTCTTGTCTATCAACAGGTGTAATTTGCTTATTTTTCTCCCATTTTTACTTTTAGTTTTGTTGGTAACACAGAAATTGACATTGACATCAAGAAGTTCTACTGCAGGGCTGGAATCAAAAGCATACAGGTATGACTGATTTGTTTTTAAAAGTTTGCCTTATAAGTTCAGGTACAGAAACAGTTTGCATCAAGGAAAAGTTCATTGTGTTGTGAAACGTAAAACATATTTGAGAGAAAAGGTTCCTGCACAGTCTGGAAACATCTGGAAATATAATGAATGTTAAACATGGAAGTAGAAAGCGAACTGTGGTAAATATTAATAAATTCACTCAACATGATAAATATTTGTAGTTCTACAGATAGAATAGATCCTCTTCAGTCATTCTTTCCTTCGACTATAATGTGTTAATTTTGATTAATTCATTACATAGATTTTAACTCATTCAAAATATATGCAGTTAATTGCAATTTTTTTTTACACACAAAGTTTACATTTGTATTTGTGTGTTTCTGGTACGCCCATAAATCTGACGCACAAGCAACATCCGCAAATAACAGCAGTGGATGACAAAGCACTTCCCACCAATATGAATAATTGATTAAAAACAATAAATATCTTTGTTGTTGAGCTTCTATGCACATTTATTTAATAATTTAGCAGGAAAAAAGGGTTTTTGAATTGAAAATAATTGCTTATTTTGTCAAGTTTTGTTTGTTGATTAAAATTGAGTCCCACCATTAATTTTTAACTGTAAAATTAAAACTATGTTGGTGATATGCAGACATGCAGTCTGTTGTTATTCATGTTGTCAGTCAGACAGGATTGTGCTCTGCTTCATTCCTTTAGCTGTGACCCCTGCAATAATCTTGTGACCCCCTCAAAGAGAATTTTACATAATGTGTTGACTCGTGTCTGATAAAGCAGACGTTATCCATTCGGCTGTTGGCATCCGATCAGGCCATGTTTGCTGTTCAGAGATCAGCAGGGAGAAGAGAAACTGCTGCCTCTCAGCAGCTCAGTCAATGTTTGCCTCTTATGTTCATTTCACAGCTGCAATAAAAGTTTCTATGGATGCTTTTCATCGCCTGTCAAACTTGACTAGATTATTCTCAGCAATAATCCATGAGTCATTATTTTCTTCACTTGTGTCACATCTTTTATTTATAGGCTTCTCCTCCGTCCCGGTGGGACTGCATTATAGGCACATTATTTATAAAGTGCCCTCTTTCAAGCAGCAGTGGGCTGCAGGAGGAAACGGACATAAACAAAACTAATGCCTATCTTCAATCTTTTTCACCAGACTGATTTTGATGAGCAAAGTGCTCTGTGATTGCTCAGAGCAAGAAGCTATGTCCAAATTTGGTGCTGCAGACATGCAGTCTACATGTCTGAGGTTTGACTCACAGCAGCACAAAGAAAAAATGCCTCTCAATGCCCCTGATTTGGCTTCTTGCTCTCAGACTTTCAGGGTTAATAAATTGTTGCAATAAATATGTGAATTATCTGAGAAATGGACGCCGATGAATTCGCAGAGAAAGTACAAAGAAGGGAACAAAAAAAGGGGATCCGATTGTTTTGTATTTCCAGCTTCATAAAGAATTCTCTGTGTCGCTGCAGTTTTTGGTAAAATAAATATCAACATTTGAACCAGCAAAAGCAGTTCAGTGACACTTCTTACTCTAAAATATGCTCCAATAAATCCTCCACAAGGGAAATGGCAGCAAACTCAGAGACTTAATTCAGACGCAGTTATTGTAAATAGGGCTTATATTCTCAACAATATTTGGTGATAAATCCCAAGCAGAAACAGTTTGATGATGTTTTGTTGTCTGCAGCTTCATGGCATGCTGAGGGTGGTGATGGAGCCTCTGCTGGGGGACATGCCTCTGATCGGAGCCCTGTCTGTCTTTTTCCTCAAAAAACCTGTGAGTACTTTGATTCCTCCTCTCAGACTTTGCTAACTTTCACTTTGACAGAGTTTAAATAACATTGTGATGCTCCCTTCCTCAGGTTGAAAGAAATTAACATATTATTTGACCACTTCAGGAATGCAAACCTGCTTTCTAGACACAAATTGTCCAAAATAAGATCATTTTCTGTCTTTTCGGAAAAGGCTGAACTCAGTTTTCAACTTGAGCCTCTTCCTTTCTTTATCTGTGTCCTCACTTCCTGACTGCAGTCTTCCTTCCTGTAGTCCAGAACGGATTATCTTCCTGATCCAGGCTTTGATAGAAGCACCCAGAGGAAAAGAAGCATCATCAAGATGCATCAAGAACACAAACAAAAAATTATCCCATCATCCAACAGCAGAAACTTCAACTGCTGTTGGAGATTTTGCCCTTCTTTTATGAAATTTAACCTGCATTTTATCTCTTTTTTTGTTTGTTTTATTTATATGGGTGCTAAATGTTTTACTATCATAAGAGTATGATTACACATGGTTCACACATATAGTTGCTCATATGAAGTTTTCTGCTAAAGTTTTTTCACATTCTGCTCAAAATAACACCTTCAGCTGATGAAATTGTGCACCAGTGTAGTCCTTTTTCATATACTGTCGCTGGACTCATCTTTGTGAGACTTTTCTAAACTTGCAGCAAAGCCACAAAACTGCAGTTTTAGACTTAAATAGTAAGGATGCAAGAACAATTTCACTGGACTTTAAAGCCTAAATGAACACAATCAAACAGTTTATTTTACTTTATTTATTTACTCATTGCCATTTTCTTTGTTTATGAAGAAGTATTCAGCCACAGTGCAGTGTTGCTGGTTTGTGGTTGTTTGGTCGTTGGTGTTGTTTCTTCCTCCCTGCTCCACCCTGTGAGCCTGGTGAGTTGTGACAGGATGCTGAGCTTTCAGTATTATAGCTGTGGTGTGACAGCCGACTCACCAGTAAGCCAACCGCCTCGTTGGTTTAACCAGTTTATCTCTCTCTTGGTGCTCCTCCTGCTGTTGTTGTACCAATGTATGTCAAATGAAGTTGTCAGACTTGGCCCTAGTTAGAAAAAACAATGTAACATAGGGTTTATGGAGAAACTGACATCTGTCAAATGCAAATGTTCCCTGTCAACATGAGAGGTTTCTCATGTTGACATGAGAAACCTCCATCACCACTTTGCCATTCTGTGGAGGTGGAATATATATATATACAGTATATATATATATATAGGGTTTTGATTATTATAAGGATTATAATCCTAATCCTAAAGGTGTTCAGTAGACTCAATCTGGGACCAAAATTGATACATTTGTCACATCACATTTTCAGCTGCTGCAGTTCAAATCAACCAAACCCTTTGAGCAATCTGTTCCCCTCCTCGCCTGTGGGGGCGCTGCACCAAGAACTATTTATGAAGTCAACACAAAAACCTCTAAAGAAGACACTGAGCAAAACTTCCTCCTTAACAAAATGCAGTGGCATCAGGTTTTAGTGGTTGTAGGACTTTTCTTTTGTTTTTAGCAAAAAAAACCACGAGCCGTTTCCAGCGCTACCGTTAGACTTGTGTGTTTGTTTGGGTTGTATTTACCCAGAATGCTGTGCGTTGTAGTCTGCTTCCTGTTTTTGAAGCGCTGTCTGGTCTAATTTGGTGTGTTTCCATCAAGTGGTTTGTAACAAATCAATCAAGCAACACAAATATAATTTTGCCAGATTGTGACTCCAAACATTACTGTAATAAGTTAAATGTAGAAATTACAAACTAGCATGGGGCACACGTCTCAGAAAAATGGAGAGTTCTCTCCCACCACCTGGTGCCTCTGGTAAGGCGCAGACCTGGGAGTGGATGGTGGGGTTCGCTACATCTGAAGCTATTCAGCTGATGTGTTTTTGACATTGGTGGAAAGACAACGACTGCCATCTGCTTTCACTCTTACAGTGAAGCCTGCTGCAGTTTTAATATGCCTTGGAAAAAACCAGTCCCACTGCCCTGCAGAATTCTCCCATGGTTCTGCTTATATTTGACTGTGACTGCGCTGTCTGGGCCTGACGTGAACGGGTGGATAGCTGCAGTATTTTCTCTGCCGTTCTGTGGAATCCCCCATCTGTTTTCTCCTCTTCCTTACCCAGTCTGGGCTTGCTGCGCTGTGGTGAAGCTGGCCTACTTCTAAAACCACAGATTCATGCCAGTTAGTGTAATTTTTCTCTAAAGCATGATAGAAACAAACACTGGCAGACTTTTACACATTTAATTTTTTTTTCATAATTTCATTGCCTGCTTTTATTTTTTGATCTCCAGTAACATCTTTCAGTTTTTTTTACAACCTTTTAAAGCTTCACAGTCTCTTCTTATCTCTGAACAATCTGACACACGTTCAGACTTCTCACTCTTATCTCTCACAACATAATCTAAAAGCTGATAAAGCAGTGAGGTTCTGTATTATTAGGTGTCTCAACAGAAATGCCAACAATGTCACCTGACTCACACTCCTGTTATGGTCGGTTCACTGGTTCTGAATTGAGCCAGGAACCTAATAACAGCCTGGTCACTGAAACACTGCAGGCCTGCTCTGGAGTTTGCTTTTCAAATTTGAAAAAAAATAAAAATAAAAATGGAAAATAGGTATCAGTATGGGGAAATGGTTGAGCTTCCTCTCCATTTTCCTGCTTCCACTGCAGCTTTGCAAAATATATTAATTTTGATGCGTCTGAAAAAGAACCTCACGCTACCACAAAAAACTTTTTATTGAAAATGTGAATTGCTTTTTAGAAATTGGCATGTTTCTATTGAGGAGATATTGCACAGTTATATGGTCAATGGAAACTCAGATACTGTTGAGTTTAAATCTGGAGTTTTCAGACCTGTCAGTCAGGGACGCGTAGTTCTGATGTGTTTTGCTGAACCACACCTGAAAACTAAAACAGGAAAGTTTTGTAACCTTCCTGTTTTAGTTTTCTTTTGAAGATATTTTTTTTTCTCTCTGACATTTCTTGCATTGTTCCATTTCTTGGAACAATGCAATATCTGCAATTTTCCAAACTGTGTCTTGATGAGTTTGCAGCCGACAGTCCTCTGGATGCGGGCGTGTCAGGAATGTCTGCTGTAATTTGTCTCTTTCACTGCCAGGGTTCCCTGGGAAGGCGATCACTTTTCTCTGAACTTGTCACTCAAATTACCAAGAGCAGCTAATGAAACCTGGAAAAGGTGGAGCAGAGGAAGAACTTATTGTTTGCTGTTAATCTTTTTTTTTTTCTTCAAACAGGTCACTTTCCCTCTGCAGGATTTCATCCAGTCCTCCTCCCCAGATGACCCAGTTTAGGTTCCTATAAAGGCCCAGTAACTGGGTTAGAGAAGCAGGTTAATAAGCTCCTGTTCTGAACAAGATGGCAGACGTTTAAACACCTTTACTTTGTGCAGAGTGTGAGGGATCATGTTCCAGCTTTTCAGCGTTTGGTTCAATCATCAGAGATAATTGGCAACTTGTGATGCAAACAAGAACAAGCTGGAGCAGCACCTAAGTTAAAGTTCTGACTGTTTGCAGAGTTTAACCCAGTTTTTCTATGCAGCTGTTAAGGTGTGTCTGGATTTCATAGACAGGATTCATGGAGCTGGATGATTTTTTTGGGGGGTTTCAACTTGCTAAAGAGAACTAAGGCTCCAGCTGAACTTGATAAGGATTTTTATTTTCTGTTTGAGGCATCCACAGATGAAGACCCACTTGATGACAGGAGTTATAATCGACTGAACCCTTCAGAAGAAATTACAGTATTGTTATGCTGGTCTTTATTTTAACTTTCCGTCATAGTTGGAATAATATCTACAGACGGAGTTGGATGTAGCCTTCATCATTTGCTTCCTGTCTGTGAACCTGAGCTGCCCTGCTATATTGATTAGCACATCGATCGAATTAAAAGCTTGGCTCCTGAGCTGCTGTTTGCTGGCTCACTGCAGGCTGTGAGGAGCTGAGGAGAAATCGCCCTCAAACTTTCACTCTTGATCAAATAATGTCTCAGTTTATACATGCAGCTCTGTTTGGTTTTTACAGGCACTCAAGTTTAAAGAGTAAAAGCTTGTTAAGCCTCTAATATACATCAGGATGCCAGATATTTCTGTACTCAAGTCTGCAGAACTTTGATACAATTTTAAATGTAGGACAAAGTAATATCCAATATTGTTGTATTTATTATGGTTTTAGTATCTTTTCTTGTGCTCTATGTGGAACTGAATGTGCGACTCATTAAGCCTGACCACAAATTTACAAGCACAAACTATTATAGATGCATTTAATTATTGTTATATACTAAAAAAATGTTTCCTCTGAATCTTTTTCTGATTTTTGTAGCCATTATTTTCCATTTTATCAAATTAAACTGATGCTGACTTTCTGTCTTCCAGATGTTGGATATTAACTGGACGGGACTCACAAACATGTTGGATATTCCAGGTGTAAAGTAAGTAAACATCTGTCCTAATAGTCATCCTGCTGTTTCACCAAAGGGGGCAGCACTGAGGCGGTTTTAGGCAAAATAATGCGGAACTAAACAAATTTACACAAAACTGTCTCCAATGATAAAACCCTAAATATCTATTTGGCCTGTTTATCAGCCAAAATAGGTTCTTTGGGTTTAGTTATAGTTAAGGTCAGTGGATAAGATCAGTTTCCTAATAAACGGTTGACTACCTTGGTCAAACAAGTAAAAATAAACCGAAACAAATCTTTCAAATGGTTCAGAAAGAGCCGTTACAAACCCTATATATAGTGCAAAATAAATAATAAAACATGATGTCGCACAGGGCACAAAGCTCACAATTAGACTGAATAGATCTAATTGGATTGGGAACATTGCCACGGATTCCTGATCTACAATTATTTTGTGTAGTTAAATGATAAGTACTGTTTTAGTTGATGGACAAACACCCCAATTATTACTCAAAAGCAGCAGAGAAAGCAACTCTGTAGCTTACCTTAAGTAAATAAATCTTTACAACTTATTGTTTTTGTGTTCTGATTGTCCAGTAATAAATAAACTCTAAAACCTCCACAATGAGAGGCTACTTTTAGCTTTCCATTCTTTGTGAGTAAATAACCTTCAAGGATTTAAAAACTGAAGGTTTGTCCTGATTATGCTGAACACATTAACTAAAGCCTCTTTTCATTCACACATAATCACACGCCTTAGTTCTCACACCTCCTGATGTATATTATGTGTCAAACCGAAACCCGATCATCTGGTTGCTCTGCTGGACATGCAAGCTGTGGGAAAAAACATATTCAGAAGTGGTCCCACCCACTCACACCGAGAGGTTGGCAGGTATGAGGCAACGCTCAGAACCAGGAAATTATATGAAAGCTGCATCAACTTGTGGTTGGGAAATGAAAGGACGTATTACGGCCCTTTTATATTAAATATCCAAATTTGTGGATGCATGGCTGACATCAATGCTGCATAATGCGAGGTTCTGTCGTACTTCATGCAAACCGGTAAAACCTTTCATGCAAACCTAAAAAATGACTACTGGATGGTTTGTGTACGTATTTTCTTCCAAATTTTGAGAAAAATTAATTTAACCTTAAAGCAGCAGAAGATTGCTGTGAGTGAGACGTCACCCCTGCTTGGAACTGTATTTGTTTCCTCTGTTTACTGTTTGTTTTCAGGCAGAGATTCGCTCTGAAAGACTCCACCCAGCGAAATGTTACTTTCCTCGTTGAACCAGTTTGAAGGAAGTCACTTGCTGTGTGTTTATTTGTGTGTGTGTTACACTGCGTGCTTTGATCAGCCCTCGCCCCACCCTCCTATTCCTCCGCATGAGTGTGTGAAGCCATGTTCACTCAATAACATTTTATCCCCAAAAGATCAAAAATGTGATCTTCATGTCTATAACGGAGAAAATAATGAGATGTTTGAAAATATCAATGTTTATGAATGCATGGAGAGGACGCAGAATTTCAGGTGTCTGAAAATATTTAGTACTTCATTTAGGAATCATGTTGTTGTGATACTTTTTAAAAATTATATTTGTATTGTATTTTTTGGCACAAGCTGACCCAAAAATTAATCCACTGCAGTGGGAAACTTTAGCTGTTCAGAGGCAGGATTCTGCTGCCACCTAGAGGAAGACTGGTGAAATGTCAGGAGATGGTTTGTGAAATACACATTAACGTTGTATCTCAGTAAATTAGAATATATATATTAATTTTTGGTAGGGCTTGATTAATTTCAGGGTCTGTAATTAATGACATTTTAATATAAAACCATATACCGACAAACATTTATTATCAAAAAAACTTTTTTGTTGCTCAAAATAACGACTCCATCATTTCTTCCTTTGCTTGACCTACAAAAATTTGCCATAAAGTCCAATAATGTTGTTAAATGAAGGATATTCTGTTTATTTTCTTTTGCAACAGGTTATTATTATTATTTTTTTTTTATTGAAATCTTACTTTATTTTCTGTTTCTTTCTGTGCCTTCAGTGGTTTGTGCGACGGCCTCATCCAGGACATCATCTACAGCTACTTGGTGCTGCCGAATCGTCTCAACATCCCTCTGGTGGGAGCGGCTGAACTGGCCAGAATCCGCTTCCCCATTCCAGAGGTATCACACACTCTTAACAAGGAAAACTCTCCTGGCACACACAGTTCTTGCACGCTCTGGATCAGAAATGTCCAATATGATCTAATTTTTTGATACAGACACACAGATAAGGATGCAAGTCATAGACTGAAGAGTTAATATAAAGTTGATATTTTTTCTTAAAAATCTTGAGTTTTGTTTTGTATCAAGAGTGCCAGCTGTTTTTTCATAGCATAAAGGGGCTTGAGTGTAAAAAATGACTCAGTTAAAAAAAAATTATACAATTTCAACATTATTTTTGTCAGTTGTATTAAATATTAGACATAAAATACTTTGTTCATACAAAGTACTGTCTCTGGTACTGTCTCATCAGTATTTTTTGGTTGAGAAGTTGACGCTGCTCCGCCATTTAGGGAAAACTTTACGGAGTTTAAGTGGTTGTATTTCACCCTAAATCGTGTCCTGTTTGAACTGTTTTCTTTCCCCCCCATTCTGCTATGTACCCTCCATCTTTATTTCTGTATCAACTCGCTCCTCTTAGCGATGACCAGTGTGTCCCCCTGCTGGACAGAAGCCAAACTACAACACTAAAAGAAGATTAAAGTAGATGTTATTTGTCTACTTACTGGAACTAATTTCAATCAAATAACTCCTGTTTTGAGGCAAAGATTGACCTCTGACCTCTGTGGAACGACCCACAATATCAGAGGACATTGTGGGTCCACATTTATAAATGTGGAAACTGAAAGCAAATTATCTAAAGATTTAGTCGTTAAACAGCAGGTTACATGCATTACGCATTTGAGAACCACTTTTCATCTACTTTTCTTCCGTTTTCCACTCTTAAGGCCTTGGTAAGAATCCACTTTATTGAGGCCCAGGACCTACTGGGCAAGGACAAGTTCCTGGGAGGACTAATCAAGGGCAAGTCCGACCCATATGGACTCATCCGGCTCGGCACAAAGGAAATCAAGAGCAAAGTCATCAAAGACACCGTCAATCCTAGATGGAACGAGGTCCATGAGGTGAGCTGGACTCGTTTTCCTGCCTTCTTGTTAGAGGATTTGCTCTTAGTTATGCTGTAAACTGAAGATGTTTATGTAGGATGTAGATTTGGGTTGTTGTTGATGTTGATCGGTTGATTTTTGGTGGGTTTCTTAATGTTATCAGTCCCTAGGTATTTCAGGAAGTTTGCAGCAGACATTGAAGGGAGTATTAATGTTTGTTTATGTGTTGCTCTTCAGTTCTTGATGTACGATAACACGGCAAAAACAATGGAAATCGAACTGTTTGATGAAGACCCAGACGAAGATGACAAACTGGGAACGTAGGTTCTTGTTGTTTCACTGAAAGTAACATTGATCTGCCTTTCATTAAATATTCCTCTGTGTGCACAATTATTAGGTCAGTGAGTATTTTGACCAATTTTTACTGATATTTTCTAACAGTTGAAGATACTGCAAAATTAATATTTTAGACTGTTTTATTTAGCGTTAATTGAAATATATCATAATACATCTTTCACAATAAATTATAAACAACACTATTAGTGTTAAATGATGTCATAAATAATTTTACACACAGTGCAGACAAGCTAAAAAACGCATGTGTCCTTCTGTAAAACCGTTTAAGCTGACGTGTGTTTATGATTTGTGTTTCAGCGTGATGATCGACATGGCAGAACTCAAGAAGGAGCAAATTGTGGAGGAGGTGATTATTGTTTTTATACTTTTTAGTAATAATTGTTGAATTTGCAAATTGTTTTTGCAAGGGAAAAATCTTCTTCCTTTCATTTTTCTGTTAAAACAACAATTAGGTTTTGGTGTCAAATATTAACATTTTTCTAGTTTTAGATGTTCTCTTAAGTCGTTACCCATCATTGTGGTTTTTAGAACAAACACGCAACAATAAGATCAAAAATACTGTATAATAAGGTTAATAAGCAAGTGTGTGTTAATCACCGGTATGACTTCTTCATGTAAAACAAAAAAAAAGTGAAGAGCGAAAGGCTCTTAAAATAAACTTGCTGAGATGTGAAAAACTATAATACAAAAATATAAAATATAGGTTGAAATAATTTTCCTAATAATAAAGACAGTATTTTTCTATTTTTGTTACTGAATTAGCTTTTTTAATGCATCCAGTTATAAGCTTTAACCATTGTAGCCCTTTTTATTGATTATTAATTTTAAAAATGTGCTTTTATTTAAAATAAGGTTTTTGTAGCCTGATTAAGAAACTTTAAGATTTATGTAAAATCTTGAAGTTCCAGACTGAGTTGGAAAATTGTACAATCAATTATTGGTTATTGATTACTTTTCACTCCTCTTAGTGGTTTAATCTGGAAGATGTTCCCAAAGGAAAACTGCACCTGAAGATGGAGTGGTTGTGTCTGCTGCCCTCACCTGAGAAACTGGACCAGGTACAGATTTACTTTCAAACAGAACCAGACTCTGTTCAGATCCAGACTCTGGTCAGAACCAGACTCTGTTCAGAACCAGACTCTGGTCAGAACCAGACTCTGTTCAGAACCAGACTCTGTTCAGAACCAGACTCAGTTCAGATCCAGACTCTAGTCAGATCCAGTCTCTGGTCAGAACCAGACTCTGTTCAGAACCAGACTCTGGTCAGAACCAGACTCTGTTCAGAACCAGACTCTGGTCAGAACCAGACTCAGTTCAGATCCAGACTCTGTTCAGAACCAGACTCTGGTCAGAACCAGACTCTGTTCAGATCCAGACTCTGTTCAGAACCAGACTCTGGTCAGAACCAGACTCAGTTCAGAACCAGACTCCGGTCAGAACCAGACTCAGTTCAGAACCAGACTCAGTTCAGAACCAGACTCAGTTCAGATCCAGACTCTGGTCAGAACCAGACTCAGTTCAGAACCAGACTCCGGTCAGAACCAGACTCAGTTCAGATCCAGACTCAGTTCAGAACCAGACTCTGGTCAGAACCAGACTCAGTTCAGAACCAGACTCAGTTCAGATCCAGACTCAGTTCAGAACCAGACTCAGTTCAGAACCAGACTCAGTTCAGAACCAGACTCAGTTCAGATCCAGACTCAGTTCAGATCCAGACTCTGGTCAGAACCAGACTCAGTTCAGAACCAGACTCAGTTCAGATCCAGACTCTGGTCAGAACCAGACTCAGTTCAGAACCAGACTCAGTTCAGAACCAGACTCAGTTCAGATCCAGACTCAGTTCAGAACCAGACTCTGGTCAGAACCAGACTCAGTTCAGAACCAGACTCAGTTCAGATCCAGACTCAGTTCAGAACCAGACTCTGGTCAGAACCAGACTCAGTTCAGAACCAGACTCAGTTTAGAACCAGACTCAGTTCAGAACCAGACTCTGGTCAGAACCAGACTCAGTTCAGAACCAGACTCAGTTTAGAACCAGACTCTGTTCAGATCCAGACTTTGTTCAGATCCAGACTCTGTTCAGAACCAGACTCTGTTCAGAACCAGACTCTGTTCAGAACCAGACTCAGTTCAGAACCAGACTCAGTTCAGATCCAGACTCAGTTCAGAACCAGACTCAGTTCAGATCCAGACTCAGTTCAGAACCAGACTCTAGTCAGATCCAGACTCAGTTCAGAACCAGACTCTAGTCAGATCCAGACTCAGTTCAGATCCAGACTCTGTTCAGAACCAGACTCTAGTCAGATCCAGACTCTGGTCAGATCCAGTCTCTGGTCAGAACCAGACTTTGTTCAGATCCAGACTCTGGTCAGATCCAGTCTCTGGTCAGAACCAGACTTTGTTCAGATCCAGACTCAGTTCAGATCCAGACTCTGTTCAGAACCAGACTCAGTTCAGATCCAGTCTCTGTTCAGAACCAGACTCTGTTCAGATCCAGACTCTGTTCAGATCCAGACTCAGTTCAGATCCAGACTCTGTTCAGAACCAGACTCTGTTCAGAACCAGACTCTGGTCAGAACCAGACTCTGTTCAGAACCAGACTCTGGTTCAGGTCCATATGAAGGAAAAGTGTGTCTTGTATCTGATCGGTTCTTCTTCCCTCACAGGCGCTGTTGCAGATCAGGGCGACCGGCTCTAGCGCCATGGACGGGCTGTCGTCTGCGGTGCTCGTGGTCTTCCTGGATTCAGCCAGAAACCTGCCGGTGAGTCAGTCTGGTTTATAATCCACGGAGCTGATTTTAGGATTTACAGGCTTTAAGTGGAACTAAGGAATCGGTTTTTAAGGTTTGGATTGTACTCATTTTTTAGGAATATTGTGAAACTTTAATGGTGACAGCAGTCTTGATTTCTCTTTTTTGTTTAAATTACCTTTATTTTGAGTTTAAAATTCCAGATAAATGTAATCTCTCTTATGTACTTTCTTGCTTTTCTCTCACTCTATTTTCCATCTTGTCCTAAAAGGTGAAGCAGTTGCAAATCCATTTAAATTAATTGGTTTTATTCTGTTAATGTGATTGGTTCCTTCAACTAAAATTGTAAAACTGTTGTTGACGATTTTCTATTAATGCAGTAAGTAAACAAATATAAATACAGCAACACTGTAAGTGAAGCATAACTTGTGTTAGCTAAATATTAATATTAATATTTCAACTTGTTTTGTGACTTTATTTTCTACAGTAGAAGAAATTATCCCTTATGTATTTCTATTTGTTTTATATACATTCATATGCTGTCTGATGTGCAGCTTTTTAAACTGATCACATTCAACAAATTCTTGAATTATTTGCAAAAGATTTAAACTTGTAAAATTAGGACACCTTAACTGTGTTTGAGTTTAGTTTGAGAGTAAAAGCAGGAACTCTGTTGTATTAGCAAGCACACATTTGTCTGTAGTGGTTCAGATCAAACACAGGCTTCACTTTTCTCCTCTCAGCCTTCTCTGCTTTTTCTTCCTCTTCTTCACCTCCGTGCCTCCTCGCTGCTCTGAAGAGCGTCTTCGAGGGGAACTTGGGTTCAGGCTACTTAAAAGAGAGGCGCTCGGCAGGCCTCGTGTTTTGTGAGAACACGTCTTCTCTCTATAGGACCTTGTTTGTGAGTCCACTAGCTGATCTCTGCATCTTAGAGCAGTGTGAGGAATGCTGAAGAGTGATTATTCCCCATTTTGCCTGAGCAGCATGAATCCTCTCCAGTGCATGGGTTTGAATCCTTGTCTTACAATTATACTTTGGTAAAGTTTCTGTTGGGGTTTCCAAAAGTGAAAGGAAAAGATGGGACATAAAATGCATCCAAAAATCTACACAAAAACAGAGAAAACTATATTTTAGGACAAATAGTGGCAGTCTTCCTGCAAAGCCTCTTGCATGCACATCCTCATTAAATAACCTTAACTTTCAATTGATGAGGTTGTTTTTTTCTTTTTACTTTGCAAGAAAAACTCAATATCAGTCAATATGTAAGGAGAACATTACAACCAGTTAGTTTTCTAATCAACAGAAGCTTGACTGCAGGTCATCAATTTCTACTTATTACCTTTCAAAATAAAATTAAACAAACTGCAAAATGTTTTCACATTTTGTCACATTACAGCCGTAAAGTTAAATGTTATATTTTGAAAAGAAAAAATCTCAGAAATGTAATGTATTTTATAGAAAAACATGCAATATGAAGTAATATTTGGGAATACGGCGTAAGTGTCGCTGTATTCTGCTTTAGCAAACATCGTCAGACAATAAGTATTGAAAAACATATTTAAAAAAATTATAATATTGATCTCTAGCACTGATATCATGTAAAAAGTTGTTTCTGTTTGACTTCTTCAATAAAACAGCTAAGCTGCAGTTTCTAATTGACTTAACCACCTCTTTGAATTACCTAATTTTTTTTATGCTGCATTAAGCAACGAATGTCACTGAATATATTTGCGGTGAGAAGAGCCTGAACGTTTGGTGCTGCAATAATTAGCCAACACTTAAAAATTTTATTATTTAGATATACAAATCTTTTAGAGACACCCATAAAAACTGGAAGCTTGAATTATATTTAAAGGTGGCTTTGCAAAATATTATTTCACTGGGGTTTGCATATATATGACACACATCAGATTTTATTTGTCTAAAATGTAAACCCATGTATTCTTTTCCATCTATTTTACATTAATGTGTTGAATTATCTCACAAAATCTCAAATAGCTATTGATGTTTGGGTTTGTAGTGGCAAAATTTCATGTTTATGGCCTATATATGCTGCTGTAAAGCACAGTGTTGGGTATTTAAACTAATTAGGAAGGAGTCATTCATTTTTAGTTTGGGGAGGTATTCAGAGCAGTGAAGGCAAATTGTGTTTTTTGGATTGCTTCCCTTCTTCATCCCTGGTTTTCCTTAAACTGTTTGTACAGTAAAAGATGGACAAGTTCAGCTTTTCAGTCGTTGCAACGTTGATCTCAGTTCAGGTCTCTGAGGTTAAACACCAAGGTAAAAAAATGCAGTGAGACCAACGTTTGCAGCTGAAGCTGTTGGCCCCAGCTGGTGATCAGAGGAAATGCTGATTTTAACTAGTTGGGTTCTGTCCATCTTTTATATGCAGTTTATAGTTTGAAGTCATTTTGTGGTCAGTTTTTCCCTCTTCCCTTGACGAGTACCTGAGAAACTCAGGTATCTTACTCTGCTCATGTGACTCACAGCATCCCATATATGCTATGCTGGTAAAAATATGACTAAGTGTGAAATGGAAAGCTCAACACTAGAAGAGTTCACACTGTTCCAGTGGATAAAAGGTTGCCACTATTCCAGTTTCATTTCCTCTGAGGTTTATTTATCTTTATTGTTCTTACGGTGAGTAAGAATTTATTCACACCAAACAGCACAATAAAGACATCAGAATACAATGATCAGATTCACTCATTCAGAACATACATGTGGTTTTTGCTTCTTTTGGTTTAAGTATCACAACAGAAGCACTCCACACCAAAGCAATGCAGCAGTGCATTTCTTTGGTGTGGAGTGCTTTAGAAAGCAGAAACAATCCTAAGCAATGACAATTGTTTGGCACGTTTCATTTCAGGATAACCTAAAGAGACAGATTAGGTGTAGACATTTATCATATCATTTATTATTTATTATGATAAACTTCTTATTATGTTAGGGATTTTTTATTTATTGTCATAATAAGTTCCAATTAGTGACACTTAAAAATCCTAAAAACTGTTTGGATTGTCAGGAGTGTTAGTTTTACGGTTTTTTACACTTTTTGTTCAATGAAAATATCAATAACTATCAAAAAGTCACAGTTACTGTGAGCAGTTTTTAATACCCTCCTGAAGAAGTGTATTATTGCACAAGCTGTTTTTGTGTTTTTGGTGCAGTCACAGTTACATTGTCTCTTTTATCTTTATCACAATAGTACAGCAAAATATCACAATAACACATTTATTCCATATCAGCCACCCCATCTGCAGATGATCTAATGTCAGTATTTTGTTCTGAGTATCACTAGAGGAAGCTCTTCGACCAGTTTGTTTCCAAATAAGTGTTGATTAATCTTATTTCCAGTGTCAATTTTCTGTCTGAATGTTGTTTATTCAGCTTCATTAACTGGGGAATGACATTAACCATGTGATCATCC
Source organism: Poeciliopsis paucimaculata (assembly GCA_903067055.1). Classification (NCBI taxonomy): domain Eukaryota; kingdom Metazoa; phylum Chordata; class Actinopteri; order Cyprinodontiformes; family Poeciliidae; genus Poeciliopsis; species Poeciliopsis paucimaculata. The sequence continues at coordinate 31,992 of CAEGAD010015519.1, forward strand.
ATGTTGTCTCTGTGTCTGTCTCACTCTGGGTGCATCTCAATCCTTTGGTGATGCTGACGGTGGTGGTGTGTTTCATCAACTTCTCCTCCTTCTCTTCCTCCCCGCATGACCCCCCCTCTCCCCTAATTAACCTCCCGGTGTGTGTGTGTGTGTGTGTGTTTCTGTGTGTGTGTTGCTCTCTCCTGCCTTCACTTCACTGGGGGAAAATCAAAGCGCAATCCGTTAGAGTTCAACCAGACGGGGCTGAGGAAGGCCTCGATCAGTAAGGCCATCAAGGTAAAAGCAACAGAGAACACAAATACGGCTCAGACACTGAAGGGAAACGTAGAGGAAACACGAAGACGTCTCCACAAACACACACAGCGACAGCAGGAGTTTTACTTTAATCCACTCAGAGCTTCTTTCATTTACTGACCATCATGTCCCCTGACTGAAGCTGCGTCTAACAGTGTGTGTGGTATATAACAGCATTACTGCCTGAGCTACATTCATGCTTTACGATTTAATTTCATCCTCGAATTGAATCTGGTGGTTTTTTTCTGGACTTTTTGGTTCATGGGACTTTTATCTGCTCTTTCCCAAAGTTTCTATTCTAAATCTTTTGTAATTGCAGCCCAAAATTAATACTTGATGAGCTCAACTTATTTATTTTACATTTATGAAACTCTAATGTGTTTAGAAAGTGGACTATTTTGATAAAAAAAAAAAGGAAGCCATTGAGCCCATTTTATGAAAACATAATTGGCTCCATTGCTGTTCAGGTTGTGCTAGGAAAACTTTTATTTTGATCAAAACTTCTCATTATTCCTGTTTGTTCATTGAAACCTGTTTGTTTTCCTGCAGTCTGGTAAAAAAGTGACCAGTGATCCCAGTCCAATGGTCCAGTTCAGACTGGGAAACCAGTCCTTTGACAGCAAGGTGAGGATTTACAGTTAGTTCAACTATTAATGATATGAATAAAATCATTTCAAGGAATAAATATGTACTTTGTTGATGTAAAGTCAAAGCGGTCTGGTTCTGAATATTGCTCGTTCAGACTAAAGCCATATGACTTAACTAATAAAAGCTTGGATTTTTTCATGCCACAAGTTTATGTGCTCATTTATTTTCTGAAAAAAAGAAAAATATTTTCAATAAGAGACTTTTATTTCAATCATCCTTCCTGTGAGAACCAGGCAATGAGAACTCATAATATTAGCATCACCAATGATTCCTTATTATGCCCAAATAAATAAAAGCTGTGAAGCATTCTTGTTATGCAAGATGACAGGCTTGATGAAAAAAAAAAAAAGATATTTTCCAAAACTTTATATCTTAAAAAAACAGAAATTTGAATAATAGATACTGTTGATTTATCACCAGCCCTATTCCAGGCTCTACACTTCCTCTCAGATCAGCCAGCTGTCTGAACTACAGTACAATGTCTGTTTTCCCCTCTTAAAGTTGTGTTTCATCTGCATCTTTTTCCAGACCAAATACAAAACCAATGAACCAGTGTGGGAGGAAACCTTCACCTTCCTCATCCACAACCCAAAACGGCAAGAGCTGCAGGTGGAGGTGAGGATGTTTCCATCTGTTCTGTGACCCAGAGTGTTTCCCTCGTCCCTCCGCTGAACATTTTAACCCCGGCTGTTTCAGGTGAAGGATGCAAAGCATGAGTGTTCATTGGGGGCGCTGGCTCTGCCCCTCACCCGTCTCCTAGAGGCGGAGGACATGACGCTGAGCCAACGCTTCCCCCTCAAGAACTCCGGACCCAGCTGCACCCTCAAGATGAAGATGGCTCTGCGGGTGAAACACCTTGGATATCAGTCACCGTTCACTCTAAACTTTTATGTCGTTGAGCTTCCAAACTTTTTTCTTTTTTATTCTTATTATTTCCATCAGGTGTTGTCTCTTGAAAAGATACCAACGTCACCTTCAAACTCCACCCCGTCATCCGTCCAGGTCCGCAAGTCCAGCTCTGCCACCCCTACCCCACGACCCTCCGTTTCCTCAGAGGCCAGCATGCCTCCGCCCTCCATCTCAGACGTCCCCCGCTCCTCCACCGCCTCCGTCCAGGACCTGTCCAACCGGCGGAAGGAGTTGGATCCCCCAGTGAAGTCCCTGGGGAGCGTGGACTTGGAACAGGCTGGTGTTGGCGGAGGAGCTGGAGGTCATAGCCTAGCAGAAACGGGGAAGAGCACATCCTACCTGGCTATCTCTGGTTCCCAGCAGTTCTTGAACGGGGGCAAGGAGCCAACGCCCAGCATCGCTTCGGATATTTCCAACCCCTATGCTGCTCAGGAGCTGCATCAGAGACTCCAGCAGCTGCCCAAGTGAGTGTAGTTAAAGCTGCAGGATGTAATTTTCAAAAATATTTTTTTGACACCATGTTGTGACAGTTTCTTATGGGAGATATAATCTGTGAAGAAATGTAGCTCCTCTGCCTTCTGCCACTGCTAACTACAACCAACCAATCAGACGCAGATCTTAGCGCTGTTAATCACCCTCTTCACCCTGCTACTTTACCACAGTGTAGTTAGCATGGCCACTGATGACAATGGATAAACGGTCTTTCTGTAATGTTGAGTTGTTTCTCTGCCATTAACATAATGAGAACAGAAGGTTGATTGACAGCGCTAAGCTCCGCCTTCTGGCTCTGATTGTTTTTTTCTTTGGGAGCGTTGCATTTCTTAGTCGCTAGCAGATAAAAGTATTTCTAAAACATGCATGAAAGACTCAAAACATCACATCAGGAATGACTATGATGAAGAAATAACATTATAACATCATATAAACCTCAAAGATGTGAATCTAGGAGAGATTTGGGGTCATACTGATGAATTATTATTACATTTTAAGAGCCCGAGGCTTCAGAAATAGTTTATTGTGAGTCATAAGTAACATTATTTTTCTCATTAATGTTTATGGGAGTATATTAGTTACTAAACAACAAAATAAAAAAATCAAGGAAGGTCAAGTCATATCTTACAAAACCTTAAAGCAAAAGCTTAAAAATTGTTACAATCTAAAAATGAGTCTGCATTAAGTGGCTTACGGACGCCGGCAGGTTGTGATGTCATCAAGTCCAGATCAGAGAAGGAGTTGTAAAAAAATATATATTAAAAATAACATTTGTAAAATATTAGCCAACAGTTATTGTGCTCCAAACAGCGACATGATTACTGCACACTTTGATAACACAGTGATAATATTCTCATCATTTGTTGTCCAGTTTTAGCTGAATAGACAACTTTGCATTCAGAGTTGCACTTTAAATCTGTTTGAATGGCTCAAGAAGCTCATTAAGTTTTAAACGATCAGAAAAAGACATTTTGACATGAATTTAAGTAAATAGTTCATCACAACGCCCTCAGGGTCCTCAACATTACATTTAATTAGTAAAAATAGTTGAATAACAAGTTTTTACAGCTCAATTTATTGACAATAACAGGCTTTGTCTTGATCACACATGTGTGTAAAAGATTTGTTGACTTTACACTGGAACTGATCAGCTTTTTATTCTAAATCAGAAACTGTGAGAAATGCTGGGTATGTGTGGAAGTAGACGTGATGTGTTTTTTGTGTGTGAAGTGGTTCAGAGTCCAGTCACAGCCCTCTGGGCAGCATCCAGCTGACCATTCGGTACAGCACGCAGAGGAACAGGCTCATCGTGGTCGTTCACTCCTGCAGGTAGGCGGCTGTCAGAATAATCACAGCAACACCTTCACTTTTTGTAAGAAAACTCTATTTTTTAGAATCTTTTTGTTGACTCCTGCAGAAACCTGATCGCTTTCACGGATCACGGCTCAAACCCATACGCTCGTCTCTACCTGCTTCCTGACAAAAGGAGGTCGGGACGGAGGAAAACTCACACACATAAGAAAACACAGAATCCCAAATTCGACGAAACGTAAGTCAAACTGTTAAAACTCATTTCATTTTCGTGCCTGGCTGCGTTGTAGCTGCTGTAAAGCTGCGTTTCTCCTCCCTGGTCAGGTTTGAGTTCTCTGTTACCTGGATCGAGCTCAGTAAGCGCAATCTGGATGTTGCAGTGAAAAACAGTGGAGGTCTGCTCTCCAAACATAAAGGTCTTCTTGGAAAGGTACTTTCTAATTATGATTTTTATCATTTACTTGCTTAAAGAGGTCTTAAGATACGAGAATTGGTTTCCTGGCTGTGGGGAAATCTGCATAGGTTAACGTCTGCATGTTTGTTAGTTTGAAATCTTTCTTAATCAATTAAATCTTTTTTATTTCACGTCAGGTCCTGCTGGATTTAAATCATGAGGATATAACCAAAGGTTGGACACAATGGTACGTTTTTTTTCTAATGCTGGCAGAGATACTACTTTAAAAACTTTTATTTCATCTCCTACTAGTAACCTACTTTTTATTTTTTAATCAAGTCTGTCTACGGTTTTTATTTTGCCCTGAAAATTAGACTCAGCTACTGCTAGAGATGGGAAGCCTCAGAAACGAATTACACAAATTTACATTTGTTAAAATCTTAATTTTTACGTTCAGAGAGATTATTTTTTAAACCACCTTTCATTTGGTTTGAATTGAATGCAACATGATGCATATTTTAATCAATAAGTGAAATTAATCATCTGTATTACTAAGGGACATCACTATTGGAGATGTGCCGGATGGTTAAAATACACAATAAGGCAGTATTTACAGTCAAACTGAAAGTTTCAAACTTTTCCAGCTTAGACGGATTGGTGGAAAGTAAAAGCGTTCACTTCACCCATTTGTGTTACCCAAAAAATTCAATTGACATTAACGCATTACACCGTTCTCCTTTTTTCTAAACCATTTTTCTAAAATTATCTTCTAATTTTCACCTAATGGAAACGTAATCACTCCAAATATGACACATCTATTACAGTTGCCTTTGCTCAGTTTAAGTTTGGCTACTAAAGGCTCAGAAAAGGGATTTTGTTTATTTTTTTTAAAGCCACCAGGAAGGCTAATTAAATTATACAAAATATTAGCATTTCTTTGAGCAGTGTTACAGATTAGCATGAGTTTAATATAAATGATCAATGTGCTTGAATGCTCTTGCCTTTCTTGTTGTTTAGATTGATTTTACAGTGTTGCACAAAACAACATACATGTTGAACTTTTACACTAATATTTCGTTCCATTTTTATGCTTGAACAATGCACGGTTGCATGCAATTTTTGCAGTAAGGGGAAAATAATACAAAATCTTCACTTATAAAAATCTATGCAAAGGCTCCCAGTAGCCCAGTTCCCTGATATTTCCAGATTTTTAACAATTAAAATCATACAAAAAACTGCCTGGAGTTTTGATTCTCTCTGCCTGTTGGGTTACATCCTGGTTGTTTCTTAGAGGTTGAATGTGCGTCTCAACCTAACTTAAACCACTAAGCTCTAAATGAGGTAAAATTCAAAATGTTCACTTCGAAACTTTACAAAATGTCTTTTTGCTGCAGGTATGACCTGACTGTCGACGGCCAAATTCAACCATAAGACGTCTTCATCATCACCACACTTCCTCTTATGTCCACAGTACATTTTTTAATTATCCTCACGCCTTTTAAATGTGTAAAGACTAAGAGAAAAGCAGCTTTAGACACTCATTAATCGCATCAGTCGCAAGGCAAGGCTTCCCTTTAAGAAGTGAGTAAAGAATTACAGAAATGCAAAAAGAGTATACACAAGTTAATGTGCCAAGATGGACGTTTTATCCCATATTTATAGAAGCTAGAACAGTTTATTTTCTGTTGCCACATACACTATATATGTATGTTTGTATATACTGTAAAATGACGGTTTATATTCTGCACATGTTAGAGAGGCTGGTGTCTTAATGGCCAAAGGATTGTGTGTAATTTAATCTGATTTTCTTCTAATTTTAAAATTTTCATCCAGACATTCTTGATGGTTGTTGAAGGGGAGTGTGTGTGTGTGTGGGTGTGTGTGTGTGTGTGTGTGAGGGGGCAGTTGAACCAAAGAGACGAGAAGTATTTTATTGCTCTAGTTCAGATAACACAACTACACGCTGGCTTTTTAGCACTGTTATAAAAATAATAAACAAACACGAGTGAAAGAACCAAAGAAGAAGAAATTCACTCACTGAGTTGTTAATGGGGTTTGTTTGCTGTGCAGAAACTTTTGTTACGTTGAAATAAGACCATTACCTAGTGTTACCTTTTTGTAATTGAATGTGACTCTTTGCATATGAATATTTTAAAACCTGATAACAATCATTAGTATTGAGTGTCAAAATTACATCTAGAGAAGTGGATGGAAAAGCCATAAAATCGTTATGCTTCAGAGATTATTGTTTTTAAAGGGAAATTTTTCCATTCAGATCAAGCCTGTTAAAATTGGATGTTGCAGCAAAAAGACAATCCATCCTGAATGTTTTAAGCAGGGAAATCTTGGAAAAGTATCTAATTTTGAAATAAAAACTTTGAAGGAATCCTGTAATTTAGCGCTTTAATGGAAACTAAAAAATGGTTTGTTGATTTTAATTAAGAACTGGTCCGGATTAAAATGGAGTTTTTTCAAATTTTATTTTTAAAAAGATCCACATAAACAGCATCACTTTGTATTGATCTACATGAAAACACCTGGTGAATTCAAAACACCGCAGTAACCACTGCATGCCAAGCCTGCAGGTGGCGCTGTAACGCTGTGAATGTTAAGGCACCAAAAACTGCCACTCATAAAGAGGCACCTGGGATTAAAGGGTTAATTTAGCAGTGGGGCTGATGGCTGCTCTGGTCTCATGTTTTTGCATTTAAACACAAGTGAAAAAAACTCAACACATAATTCTGCATTTTATTTATTTTATTGCCAGTGTTGCTTTTCATCCATCTGACTTGCAGTGTGCAGCAGCATGTTGTACATGAAGTTCATGCTGCTCTGACCTCTGGTTCTGTTCCACTCCTACTTTCAGAATAAAGCCAGTTCATTTGGACTGAAAACATGATGGAGACTTTTTGGAAGATTTACTTGACGTTTTCATTCCTGACTAAATCTATACATAGTGGCTTTAAAAACACAAAATGTCTAAATTTGGAACCATTTTAACATTTATAACACTCACAGCGGGCCTGGTTATCACTTATTTTATGATAAGCTCTGTTGTCAGTACTTTGATTTGTTCACATTCTGTCTATAGAAACATTCAGTCTTAACTTTTTATGTTTCACGTTGTATTTAAAAGGAAACTCAGAAGATGACATTTAATTATTATTTTTTCTAAAATATATACGTTATATTGAGCAGTGCTTTTATTTTACAGCTCTACTTCATAAGGGAACAGTGTGAGCAGCAACATAATGTAGGTCTTAGTATGAAACGCTTTAAATAAATCTGCTGCTGCTGTGTTTAACACTACAGAAGCAGTGATTTTCTGTTGACAACCAGTATGTTAGGTTGACCTTTGACCTTCTAAACACCTAAAACCTGTCGATTTCTGCATGTTGCGTTTACATCAAGCATTGAGAAAGTATTTTAAATGTGTATATGAATAGTTTGTGTGTTTTCCATCTGTTTCGCCTTTGTTCTATTCTGTTTCGTAAGAAGCGTTACGTTCTCCTAGAAGCCTCTGAGGCTGATGTTGTCTTCTAAAGGTGGTTCTCCTCCTCCATCTTTTTAATTTATCTTGTGCCTTACGAAACACATGACCCAGAGATAATACTGTTATGCATATGTGTTGGGAAAGAGGCAGCCGGATGCTACATGTGTCTGAATGTCTCTTTGACGTCTTTCAAACTGAATAAAGAGCTTTAAGCTGACAGAAGCAGCACAAAGCTGGTACATCTGTTGTGTTTTTTTTATATTTGTTTCAGAAGTGATCGTGTAAAAGTTCAGTCCATAAAGCACCAACGAGATTAGTTTGATTTTCTTTTCTTTTTCTGTGTTGCTTGCTATGTCTTTATTTTGTTTATTAATACATAGCCCTGTTCTTTACCTTATTATGCACTTTAAAAAAAAATTTTTTTAATACAATTGGAGCTGATGCAGATGGAGTCTGTTTGTAATTCAGATTGTCAAAAGACAATATTAAATGAATGTATTTTCCTTTTTAGTAGCCAGGTTTGTTTATTTTAATTTTTTTGTTTTTATTAGAATATCATAGTATGTAGGGCCACAAACATTTAGAAACTGTAAAAGAAAAAAAGTTCTTTAGGCAAATCTTAAGAAACGCAGTGCGTTTTACAGTCAAATTCATACTTATTTCTTTTTTATTCTAATTCTTGTAAAGCTCTTACAATAATAAAGAATCTGATTTGGATGTATGAAGAATGATAAAAATCACAAAAAGCGAGGCAACAAATTTACCCATTTTGCAGAGTAAAAAGTTTTAGTAGAAAACAACAGACTTTAAGAAGCAGTTTCTGCAGATATGTCACCAGTAAAGCTAGCCTTGACATTATTGAAGTTGTCGGCTAATGCGTTGTTAGGTGCAGGGAGGGACATTAAGGCAGTCTTGAATTTCATACTTCTTCTCTCCGCCAGGAAGCGCACCACAGTCGGCCTTTGGCTTTCCATGGAAATGTGCTGGTTGTCGCTGGCGACCAATAGTTTCACTGAAAAAACATTTTTTATTTTTTAGTAAAACCTGTTTACAGGGAATCTAGACTTCTAATGTATTAATATTGTCTTGTGGATTTAAAACATACCTGTACTCGCTGTAGTCAGGTTTACAGATTCGGAACCTCCTACGTTTAGACGAGGGTCCGCAGGCCGGTTTACATAAACTCCAGGGCTCCCAGCCGTCCCAGGATCCTTTCACTGTAACACACAATGTTAGTTCGTAAAGCTGTTCCAGAAACTTAAAGGGACAGTGTTATGTATGTTCCAGACACACAGTGCCATTATATAGCACAGTCAAGTAACTGTTAAGTTCACTTGTTAAATAACATATTTCAAATGTGACTTTTAATTTAATGCTTTAAAATTGAGCTGTTGCTTTAAAAACTCTGGCTCTTTCTGAAGCTCCGCCTTCATGAGGTCATCACAGCATTGCTCCACTGTTAATCTTTTAATAATTTCTTCACTGCATTGCTCCACTGTTAATCTTTTAATAATTTCTTCACAGTATTGCTCCACTATTAATCTTTTAATAATTTCTTCACAGCATTGCTCCACTATTAATCTTTTAATAATTTCTTTTTTTTTAACCAGAGTTCCTCTTGCATTACAAACTTTTTTGCTGTGCAGTTTCACCAGGGTATGATAATTGCTGCTGGCTAGTCTGAAGGAGCTGAGTGTGAAGCTGTGGAGGCTCGGAAACTTGAACACTGCAGTTCTGAGGAGGAGCTGCGTCTAAAAGACGGGGCTAGGATCACCCAGCAGCTTTGCACAACTGATTGGTTGCCGTAGAGGTGAAAAAAAAACATGCATAAGGGAATCACATAACATGTTGTAAATGCCACAAAAGTTGATTTTTTTTTTTTTTGTAATACTGCCACTTCAAAATTACGATACAATTGGTTTTCAGACAGCTACAGTCATCAAATATCCATAAAAGTATATGGGTAACTTCAAGTAACTATTTACCTTGAATTTGTGCCTCACATGATCAAGTTTTCTACTTTTTCTACTAGGAAAAGGCAGGAAAGTGTTGAAAGATGTCTGCACTCACTATAGCAGTTATCGATGTTGTAGCAGACCCGAGTGTCTGTCAACTTTCCATCGGTGCAGATGGAGCCATTGTGAGCTCGATGTACGCACTCGCGGCTTCGAGTCTGCTTGCCACCTGTTTTCAGGCACCGGATATCTCTTCCTCCCCACGCAAACGTACAGGCACTCCAGGCGGACCACTCGGCCCACACGCCGTCCACTGTAAACCAACACAATTTTATATTGATAAGTGATATTTTGAATTTTTTTCAATATTTGGTGTCATGGTGTGTTTGGATGTTTGAATCCTTAACAGTCCAGCCTCTTAAGGCATTACTTTTTAAAATTCTCAGAGTTGTATATTTATTCAGGTCAATTTGAAGAGAAAAGCATCAAACGTCCAGCTACTTATAAATAAGTCACATCTGCTTAATTTCAGGCGGCTCATAAGAGCGACACCAGAAACGTGTGAAACATTCTGGAAAAACAACAAAATGAACCTGCAGTTCTTGAACCTGCTGTACCTGGGCAGTGGACTTGTGTTGAGCAAAGTTTGGTTCGCTTATTGTTTCCAGGACATGGACGGCCTCCATGATTGGGAGCAGGGTCGTTGCATCTCCTCTCCGAAACCTGAAGAGCCACGCCACATGTAACAGGGCATGGAGTGAAGGCTGACCAGGGACCCCAGTTGCCATCCACTAAAAAAAGAGAGATTTATAAATGAGAATAATATATTCTTAATTGTCTCTGTGGACCAAAGGGAGCCCTGGAGTTTAATTTAAAACCTTAGTGCTTTAAACAGATCCCATTTATCCATTTTCTATAGGGTCATTGGGAGACTGGTGTTAATTTTCAGTTGGCATTGGACAAAAACCTAAAGAACATCCGAGAGAAGTTGCCTGTTAAATGGCAACGTGGAGACACGGGTTAAACGTCCATCCATGCGTGCAGAAACCCCTCAGGGCCATTTAGAGGGACTATTTAACCTAAATGTATTTTTGATCTGAGGCTGGCTGCCCATGGGAAACCTATGACTGCACCAGATGAACACTTAAAATCCAGGTAGGAAACTTTTTGGTTGATCAACTGGCAGTTGGGATGAGCTCTGTCAGTTCACCTGTGGACGTTATTGGGTTCATTTTAGTGGTCATATTTAAAGAGGCACGCATGTATACCTTGGCAATGAGGTAGGTGGTTGCAATCCTCCGTTTGGGAGTTTTCACCTTGGCATTGATTACCAGGTGGGTTTAACGATGGGGCGGGGTTAGAACAAGATCGACGGCGAGTCCTCAATGAAGCTCTGCCAGGTGGGATACAGGAAGATGAACAGTCGCCCCAGTTTGACCAACCAGACCAGACTCCCTGGACTGAAAGACAATGATATTCACATCATGTTTGCATTGGAGTGTAATAGATTTAATAGTGTTCATGTTTGTGGCTTACCAGGACAGGGACTGTTACAGACACTGCTCCGAGTGCTTGGCCCCTCACAATATTTGCCACCATATTTAGGGCTAGGGTTGTCACACCGCCTAAATGACAGCTGCAGACCCTCTCCACAAGAAACGGAGCACGGAGCAGGTGGAAACCAGAATCCCCAGTTGCCGTCCACTGAAGAAAAAGTCAATCTTAGCTTACTGCTTCCTGCTGCTATCAGAGATCAGGTCATCAGTGAGCTTCCCTTCTTACCTGGACAATTAGGGAGCTCGCTGCAGTCCTGCGTCTCAAGAGCATCACCAGGACAGTTGTTGCCTGGTGGTACCGTGTCAGTAGAGGGGGCTGGGTTGGAGCAGGTGCGCTGTCGTATTCTGGTGGGCATGTTTTGGTCAGTGATACATGAGCCAGAGCACTGTGACCAAGCTTCCCAACTCGACCAACTTCCATGGACTGAGCCATAAAAAAGAACACAGAGACTGTGACGACATTTAATTAACTTAAAAGGTAGAATAAATCCTGATCTTGTTGCATAAACTCTTTGGATCCATTGTTACCAACACTGGTTCTCCAGTTTGTGTAGCAGTGAAATCATGTAGGACAGTGAACCCTGAGGACCAGGATTGGGGTCCATTGCTACAGATATCTGGGTTGGATTTCCTGGACCTTTCATGTTTTGATAATTTATCTGACCATTACAACAACCCTGGCATTGTCTTGAAAATAGAGCTGAAAATAGAGCCAACCTTACCTGGACACCTGTTGCTGGCCTCACAGGACTCTTTCTCTTCTTCAGGGCCAATGCATGTTGAGCGACATTCAGGAGGACTGGAGCAGACTCTCTGTCTTGTTCGGGTTCCTGTTCCTCCACAGGTGACTGAGCATGGAGTCCAGGGGTTCCATAAGCCCCAGCCCTTATCTAACTCAAAAATACATGATAAATAGACCATTAAGGAATTAAGGTATACTGTCTTTTAGCATTTCTCATCTAACTTTTGAGTATTCATATACCATTGCAGCAGGTGCCGCTGCACACGTCTGTCTGCAGTGTTTCCTCAGGATTATCACACTCTGCTTCTCCAACGCCATGACACTTCCTGCTTCTCTGTCTCACGCCCTCTCCACACAGAACATTGCAGAATGACCAAGACGTCCAGGGAGACCATGTGGGTGGACTGGAAGCACAATTTTTTAATTTTTTTTTTTAAACAAGTGTTGGGTTTCAGGATAAGAGCAGTTTTATGGAAGTTTGTTCCAGATTTGTGGTACATAGAAACTGATGCTGCTTCTCCTGGTTTGGTCCTGGTTCTGGGAGTTCAGAATCTTTAATGTATTGTGGTTCTAAGCCGTTCAGTGATTTCTAAACTAATAACATTATTTTACAGTCTATTCTCTGAGCTACAGGGAGCCATAGATCTTGTCTAGGATATTAGTCCTTTAATCCTAGAACTGTTCGTCAGGTGACAGAAAGCCGACTTTGAAACGTCTTTCCTTCAGTCTTTCCTCAGACAGAAGGTTCAGGTCTGAGGAAAGATCCATAGAGCACCAGTTCTGGGCTCCCTTCAGTTGTAGATTCATCAGTCAATCATTCAGTACGGTTAGGATGGAGCTACTGGTTTCACACAACACAGTCTGTTGATTGGAGGAGAGAGAAACAGCACTGCTAGCAACAAGCACAAGACACACGAATGGATCATGTTTGTCGTCTAATATCATGCAGCATTTGGTATTTGGGTCCAATTGGTGGTGGAAGCTCTCCTGAATATGCCAGACATGAAAATGGCATATTGAACGACACCGGCCTGTTCCATACCGCTCAGTGGAAACGAGGTGGATGCGACTCTGTGTGTACGCTTACCCACAGGAACGACATGATCCATCTTCTGCTTCGTAGCCGTATCGGGAGTTCTGACAGCAATCATCATCGTCCACATCGCCCAAATCTTCACTACACTCACCTGTGGTCAGGTCAAATGAACCAAAACACCGCACACACTCTGCACACACACAGAAACATATTTATTCATTGAAAGAAGACTAGGACAAAATATTTTATTATTATATATGGTCACATACGCTCTTCTATGTAACATTTATTTATTCAGAGATTCTGATCCATCAGGATAATTGTGCAGAGTCAGTTTCTGCAGAATTTTAAGTCTTTACCTTCAGGCCTTTTTTTGTCATGATATGTCCATCAGAGGAGAAACCAGGATTTCAACACAGGAGAAAATTTGTTATGCTCTCTCTGAAACGTTGCACAATTTTTGGCAAACCTTTGAACGAGCAAACATGAATTTGTGGAGGTTTGATTTTATTTGACAGCAGGACAGCTGTTTTCTTGTATTGTTATAACGCTATTACAATTGGCATTTACAATATAATCTTTTTGATTGTAAAAAAAATAACATTAGCTTTTCATGAAATCAAATATCAGAGGATAGAAACATAAGAAAACCAGGAGTGCATTTTTATTGTGGTTCTTCACTCAGATTGTAGGTTACAGAAAGGAATACTTTACTGTTAGTTTCGCAGTACTTTTATGTACATGTTACCATTACTTTAAAATTTTCTTTGTGTTTTGTATTCACAAGATGAATTTTTGTAAGCTCAACAGATTTTACTTTTTCTGTGGCTGTTCTGTCTAAAACAATTATTACTCAGCTGTAGAAAAACAAACTTAGAAAGTTTTGCACAGAGTTTTGAAAAGAAAGTTTTGCACAGATTTCTTCAGCCGTTTTGTCTTTTTGTCATGCTAAGCTGAAACTCTACCTGAATACAATTATATTTGGACTTACCTGAGTGCTCCACAGAAACCAGCAGAGGAACCAAAACCACCAGAAACCTGAACGTTTCCTTCATCCTGGAAATCCTGGACAGAACTAAAGCTTCACTTTCTTTTTCCCTGACACTGGTTCTGGTTTTGGTTCTGGTCCGCCCCCTCTGATCTTCTGCTGATCCAAAATCTGTTTGAATGAGTCACTGATTAACATCGGTCTTCTTTTCTGCAAATTGAGATAAGTGGAGTCAGGAGGTTGTCAGAGCCTGTACAGCAGTGAAAGCCCAATGTATTTATTTTTTTTAATGGAAGCATTAAATTCTTATTTTAATTTTTTTATTCTTCTTATAATCTTTGTACAAGTTGTGCATTTGAGGCTTCCTGATAGATTTATGACAGAATTAAGGTTATTAGGCTAATAAGCATTTTATTTAATGCTTATTAGCCTAATATTTGCTATGATTCTGCAGCAAATATTTATCAAGCATACTCTCGCAAAGTTAGATGCGATTCCAGGATTTTGAGTTGATTTCTGTTCCTGTTTCCGCAGAAACGTTTCTCAATGTTTAATTAATAAGGAAACTGTTTTCGTGTTCCCGCCCAGTGAGCTGATCTTCACTTTCCTTGACATTTCTTCACACATTGCAACACAATGTGTGTCATCTTCAAAGTGTTTTTCATTTTGAAATATGAACAGCTAAAATGCAGCAAGACCAGTTTAATTTTTAACATCGTACGTACAAACCTATTTTAACCAGGAAAAACAGGTTTATACACTCAAAATAGAAAAAGACAGTAAATCTAACTCATCTTTTTCCTGTAAAAGGACAAAAGTTAATCCTATTTGTCAAAGAATAGTTTAATTATAGAGGGAGAATTTTTTTTTTCAATATTTTTATTCCCTCTGCCAGTCAGTCCAGTCTGCATAATATCAAGACTTTGCAAGATTCTGCTTATTTCGTAAAACCTGAGATAACTGGAGGTGTACCTTTGGATGTAAAACATTTAAAACTCACCACTTAAATTGGTGACATCATAAAAAAAATTCCAAAAAAGTCATCTAAAATTTTAAGGTTGTGTCCAAAGTCACAGGTATCCTTCATGTTATAGGTGTTATTCTGCTTCAACACAAGTGAACTTAATGAGCTTTTAGAAGCAGCATATCAGTCACTGGGTTTAGATGTGTTGTTCCTGCAAGCAGGAAGGAATGACATCCACAAATCAGTTTACAACTGATCTCACATCAGCTTTAAATCTTCATTATCGGAGTCAAAAGTAGCCTATGATGCAATGGTTCTTGAGTTATGATTTGCTAGAAATGTGCAAATGAAATATGTGCAAACCATATGTCCAATAAATCTGCCATGAGTTTTTGAATAAAATACTGAAAAGAAACAATAAATAATCGGTTGTTTTCCAATTAATGCATTGATGTTTGGAAACAACGTCTACAGAAATGATTCAAAAGTCTCATCATCCTTCTTCTTTTTAAACTATTAGAAAATAAACTTCTTATGGAGCAGAACATTCTAGGAGCGGGAGGTTTATTGTGAAAGGTTCCAGTCGGAAGCGCGTCCCTGATGATGATGCTGTGAGCAGCCGAGCCTCCAGCAGCAGAAACGCCCTGCATCCTCTCTGCTCTCCCCCAGCATCCATCCGCCTCCTCCAGCCGGGGAGGCGCCGCTCTGAACGGCAGGAGAGACCCAGCAGACCCCGCTGAACCCGATGGCCTTTTAAACCCTCCGACCGGAGAAAACTAAACCCAGCCGAGAAATGGATTCCCTGCCTGCCTCCTCCTTCCTCCTCCTCCTCCTCCTCCTCCTCCTCATCGCTTCCCCGCTCTGCTCCCCTGCTGCTGCTGACAGGAGAATCGGTGAGTTTTAAATGAAAATATGATTATTAAAGACAAGCAGAGCTGCAGCTGCAGAGGTTTTCATCGCCGAACCTGACAAATCCAGACGTGTTTGTGCTGGAGATGAGTGATCTGTGTCAACACTGGATCAGGAAGCGACGGGCTTCACCTGAGCCGGAGAAAAACAAACACGGTGGATCTGTAATTCAATAATCCTCCGCAGATCACAACCTGGCAGGAAAACCAGGAGCCCTGAGCCTGAGGAGCCAGAGGTGCAAAAATATGGATATGAGCCTTCAACACAGTCAGGAGGCAAAAGTGTTAGTCATAGTAATAGATCATATTATAATATTACACTTTTTAAAAATATAATTTATTTTAAGCAACAATCTAAAAGCATCAAAAACGTAAAAAAAAAAAAAAAAAAAAAAAGAATTTTTTTTTTAAGGTTTATTGTAATAAACTTTGAAAAGTTGGATAAATGAAAAAATATAATGTATTTTAATAATATCAATTTCATATATTTAAACATCCAAACACTTTAAAAATATTTTAATGAAAAGCAACAATCTGAATCTATAATGAATGAGCAACAAAAATGTTAAATAATAAATGAACACACACACACACACCCCCACACACACACACACACACACACACACCCACACACACACACACACACACACACACACACACACACACACACACACACACACACACACACACACACACACACACACCTCTGTGTATGAAAACGTGTGTGGGGGATAGCAGGAATAATTGCAAGAAACACTAACACTTAAGTGAAATAAGATGTGCAAAAAATTTTAAATAATTAAAATTAAAGTGCAAAGAATCTGCACAGGTTAACTATCAATATTTATTTACATAGAAATGTAAATAACTAATAAAGGATGGTACAAATTTAATGCATACATTAAAATGTTTGAAAATGTTGCCAAAATGTAATTTGTCTGAAAAATGTTAATACATTTGTATTAACAAATGTTAGGACTTTAATAAAGTTACCAAACCTTTCTAATAAAATAAGAAGAAATGTTGTATTTATATAAACAAGCCATGTTAAGGCATACTTGTACAAAAAATATGTTTCTAGAAAATAGAATGTGTGTAAAATTTGAAATTGCAAACTGTTGCCATGAAGAGAAAACATACATTAGTGCCAAATGAATGTAAAACGAGACAGCACACACTCCGGCTTCCGTCGTTTCTTCCTTATAGATCCAGATATTGATCGGAAATTTGAAGTGCGAGTTTATGACGTCTGTGGCACAATACCATCTATTTATAGATGATATCTAACATTGCCCCACTGACTACACCGTGTGGAGGCTGCAGGGTGAGTGATGCAGGGAGGAGAAGCTGCTCTCCGGGAGACCCTACTCCTCATCGTCACCATCTTCATCACCCTGCGCTCTTCTTCCTCAGATTATATAAGAAGCTCCTGATAGTACGGCTGCTTCAGTCTGTGAGGAGACGAGCCACTAAAGTCATAAAGTCAAGATCTGTAGGTCATGGAAATAAAACAGTGTAGATTTTATACACTGCATGCAGTGATTTATAACTGGAGCTACTTTCAAGCTGGTGGTCCGCGGGCGCCCCTTAGTGGTTCTGCGAGGTACTGCACGTAAACAACCGTTTGAGTTGTTAGCTCAAAATGCGACGCTAAGAAGAATTGGACAGCAATGGAGTCTTTGAGGAATTTTGTGAACTGAAGGAAACCTCGAGGACATTTATTTATTTATCTTCATAATTAAAAATTAAAAAATAGAATTTAATGGGTGGGAAGTAGTGTTGCTACATAGTACAATAGGTGGCAGTATGTACCTTGCGGTCCGCCATTAAAGAAAAGAAGAAGAGGAAGAAGCACGTAACGTTAAAGCTACTGTTAGCTTACCACAGAATTGTGTTTGAAAATAACAAATGTCTTAAGACCGGGTCACTAAAAAGAAAGCCTGAAGATACCGGTAGAGAGTTTCTCAGGGTGAGTTGTGAAACTTTTGTTTTTGAACGGTGTTACGTTACATTAGGATTCAGAATGCTACATGCAGGTTGAGGCGGTGAACAGAGCTCCGCCCCACGCTGACTAACTGCATCCTAACATATAAATAAAATTATTTCTGTTGGACTATCTACTGGCTGAAAGAAAATGTTTGTTTTTGCCAAAGCAACTCGGGTCTATTTTTATATTATTATGCTTGTTAATTACAAATAGCCATAAATCTTATTAGTGCATAGAACACCTGTAGTGCAAAGAACCTTTTTGATTTCCAGGCGTTTCCTCTCATTTGAAAGCTTAGAATCCATATTTTGAGGATTTGTAAATAACTGAAAACGCCCTTAATAGACTTGTTCATGGTTTTATCAAGGCCAGTCACATTTACAAACAGCTCTACAGCTTCAACAAAAACAAGGAGTTATATTTTCATTTCAGGTTGTATATATTGAGATGTTGTGTTATTGTGGGGCAATTTCTAGTTAGGTGATCCTTGAATGTTTGTTAAATGGGGTAAGTGGTCCTTGGCCTGATCTAGATCTACATTGACCTAGTTTATAATGCAAATGTCTCAGCACACTTGAATTAAGACAACACAAACTTACAAGTAACTTTTCAGCAGCTTATATGAGCTCGCATTAAATCAAGAATTCCTTAAAATTCATTAAAAAAGTAGTAGTTCCACTGGCAGATTATTTTACTAAACATGGAAAAAATATCATGTCTTATAGATAATCTGCAAATGGAGCTAGTTCTTTTTTATATCAATAATTCAATAATATTAAGTAATTACTGACTTAAAGCAATGGTTCCCAAAGTGTGGGGAAGCAGTATGGATGTAAAAAACAAACATCAAAAAAACAGTTTCACAAAGGTGTTTCACTGTAAAGATGTTGCTCTTTCATATCAAAACAAGCCAGACATTTGAGCAGAATGAATGCATGCATGTGTGAAAAAGTGGATGGATGGATGGATGAATAAATGAAGTTTGGACGGGTGCTTAGAAGAATAGATGTGCTGCAAACATAGTTATGCAGGAAATATCAGAATAATAGTTTTTTAATTCACTCCAATTATACAAAAATGTGAAAAAATGTTTAAGTAGGTCAGCAGAAGCTCTGTGATAGAGTGATCTTCTTTTATTAAAGAGTAAAAAAAAAATAGGGAGAATACAAAATTAAATCAGTTCTCTTTTTTGTGTTTCACATAAATGCATTGATACAAGCATAAAAATAAAGTAAATGTTATTATTACATTCATAAAATCAACATAATTTGTAGAAGTTTTTAAAATTCTCTTCACAAAAAGATCCTAAACTTAAGCATTTCATTAACATTAAAAGTAAGTGGGTCACGTTGTCCCCAGTGGGTTGAGTATATTAGTTTTTAATCAAATATGACTCACCGTGACCTTGTGAAAATAATATTCAAACACTATTTTAAAGTGGAATAATTTGGCTTCAGGGAGCCACAGCAGTGAGAATATCATGACCCTGCAGTTTCCGTGCTTTCCTAGTCTTCTGTTCTACTTAACACCCCAATAACTGAGTCAAAAATTTCAAAGTCATTTAGAAATCCATGCAGAGTTTATTATGATCTTACTGTAACAGTTTTTATGTGGATGCTTTCTTCAGAATGGATCAAAATAAACTTTGATTTGCTTTGACTGTTGTTTTTTTCTACGTTTTACAAATGGATGCATAGTGGGAGATTGGAAATGGTAAAACTAAACAGAAATAAAATGTTAGTGCTCTGTGGTCACCTGCTGAACAGAAACTGTACAGTCAGCCAGCTTGGCCTCATGAATAACGATGTTAAGATTTTATATTTTTGTTATTACTGCTGCATGGAATTAAAAGTTGTTGCTTTTTAATAATTTCCTTTTCTAAATAAAGCGCCTGTGGAGTAGATTGTTTTTATTTATAGCAAAAATAAATCTTAGAAAGGCCTTCTAATTACAGTAATTGGTAATAAACTATAAATGTACCATTTTTGCCATTGCCTTTTGTTCTGCCCAGTTTCAATTTTGTTTTGCTCCAGAAAATCTATGAATTATATACCTAAATATAAATCTTATAATTACTGCATTATAAGAAAAAACTGTTGTTTTAGGCTTCACCTACCAATACACCTTTTTGCACTAATAGGTAATTTGTGTTTGTGGTGTGGTCCTGACCGGTCAGATGGTGTTTGTTCGGTAAACACCGTCCCAGCCGCTGATTCAGTTTCCTTCTGGACTGAAAGATGGGGACAGGCGCAGCTGTGGGACTTCTTAATCATTAACTTGGACCTAAATAAGGCTGACACTGCTTGAGCTGGTGTGACCGTCACCTAGGCAACGCTCATTACCATTTCATATGTGATGACTTGCTGGCCAGCTCGGTGGAAAGCTGCAGAGTTGCTGAATGAGTAAAAATATTTGATTTATCGAGAGTTTCTGAAGGAGATGATTTTAGTAAATATAGTTAAATGAAAAGTAAACTAAAGGTAAACAGCAGATGTACGTGAACACAGAAGCAAATCAAAGCTACTTAAAAGCAAGCTAAGTAGCTTGTAGCTTCAAGCTAAGTAGCTTGTAGCTTCAAGCTAAGTAGCTTGTAGCTTCAAGCTAAGTAGCTTGTAGCTGCAAGCTAAGTAGCTTGTAGCTACAAGCTACGGGCCTTTTCTGTCTTTCTTCTCAGCTCTCGCCTATAATAGGAAGGTTTAGTAGATTGCTTGTTGTCCCGTTGACGGATATTCCCACCTGACCTCCAGAGTCACC
This sequence comes from Poeciliopsis paucimaculata, assembly GCA_903067055.1. NCBI lineage: Eukaryota > Metazoa > Chordata > Actinopteri > Cyprinodontiformes > Poeciliidae > Poeciliopsis > Poeciliopsis paucimaculata. The sequence continues at coordinate 52,423 of CAEGAD010015519.1, forward strand.
ATGGGTGCTCCTATAATTAATACTCTCCTTGCCCTGTCGGTCAGGTTAGGTTTGCTGTTGTGGCATTGGAGTAGTAAAAGTTTTAAGTGATTTTAAATTTGTATATAAACTTCTGTTTTAGATTTGTCGTTAGCAATAACAAGACTATTGTTTTCTAAACTTGTTAGCTTCCAGGGATAATGTGTTTATCTTTAAAAATTGTTTCACATAAATACAACTTAACATTTAGCTGCTGTTCCATATCTGGTTTACTTTAATAGTTACTTGCCTCAATAGCTAACAGTTTATTGGTGTTGAAGCAGATGGTTTTAGAGGAAAACCTGTCACTCAGATGAGTTCTTGTCTGCTGCAAGCTGCTTTTCTGACTGTTGAATGAAATCTATGTGTGTTCTGGTTTCCAATCAAAGCTCCAGCAAAATGCATCAGTTCTGAGTGTGTTGCTCTGTTTGGCCCTGCAGGGTTTGCTCCTGCTTTTCTGTGATACTTGGATTTGCTGGTAACTCCTGGAAGTTTACACTTTAAAATAGTTTCCACGCAACAGAGATGTGCTGAATTTATTTTTCAGATGCACTTTTTTGTGCAAAGTTTTTACTTTAAATGGATATGCATGAAGGATCCCGTGGTTTGCTTTTTAGTCAGTAAGGTTTTATCTTAACCTTGTTGAGATCAGAGGATTCCAATATGAGCAAGTCTGAAAACAAAGCCTAAAGCTTGGTATAGCAATAAAGGAAAAAAGGATCACAAGAAATGAATGTGAGGGGGTGTGACGGATGAATATTTTGTTGCTTTGAAAGACAGAAATCTGCCAATTTAAGCACTCTGGTTGAGCAACATCTTATACAGAAATGGATTTTTCTGCAAAATTGAGAAGTGCAGCCTTTTCTGCTAACTGCTTCACTTTTTTATGCTTGCCTTAATGTTCTGGTTGCATGTTGTTCTGATTGATCGTTTCTGCCAGAGCTGCCACCCAGGATAATTGGACATGTTTAAAAGGAGGCCAGCAGAGTGAGAGCCTATTCTTTGTGCAGTAACACGGACATGAACGACATACAGTTGGCCGGTTTTATCAGCCATGGAGAAATGCTTTGATAGTTCATTAGAAAAGCTGAAAATGAAACTACCAAGTTGGTAAAAGCTTTTTAGTGACTCTGACATCTCTGGTTTCTCATCTTCTAGCCAGAAACATGAACACAGAGGAAACAAAGTGTTTTCAGGAGAAATCTGAAAATAGGAAGGAATTAATCAAGGAGGTCTGAAGGAGTTTCACACCAAATATATTTGGCTTTGTGTTTTTCTCCGAGTTCTCTTCCTCTTGGCAAATCAATTACATCACTGCCCCTTGTGGTGGTAGCAGGGCATTACAGCCAGTTACCTTTAGAATCAAGATGTCTGTTTCTAATTAAACTTGAGAAAACTTTGGAGTGACTGGCTCAGTGGGTAGAGGACTTTTCTTCTAATCAGAAGGTTCGGGGTCCAATTCCAGTTTCACATGTTGTTGTGACCCTGGACAAGTACTTTGGGTGGTCAATATGACGGGGAAAAGTTCAATCCATTGCTTACATGTATGTACACCGTATAAAGAGATATTTGATGTCTCAATCTTCCATATAATTAACTAAAGACAGAAAATGTTTTCTTGAAGTCAAAAATATGCACATTTATTGATAATTTTATGCAATCTAAGCATATTTTACTGCTGCCCCCAACTGTTTTGGAGGGGAACTGCAGGCGTTGCCATCCACCGGCTCTGACCCTGGACTAAACTTTGCTTGTTCTAGATCCCTTAAAGTGACTTCAGTTATTTTGATTTGCTGAATTAAAAAACAGAAAGCAAAAAAAGAATGAGAGACTTTTAAAAATATATTTATAAACAATTTTTTTCTATATATATTTTTCTCTTCAAATTCAGTATTAATACAATATTAAAATGCAATTCTACCAAATACTTTCATTATTCAGACATTGATCTAATAATAATGTCCTGATCAAACTAACATAAAAAAGAAAAATTACTCTGTTTTTTATGTTGGACACTGAGAGGAAAATATATTATTCATGTTTATGCTTCTATCACAGCCACCAGAAACATTTATTTTTTCATATTTTTTATAAATGTTAGTCATTACAGGTTCTTGGATATTATTTAAAAAAGGTTAAGAACTGTCACGTCTTTGGACCAAATAGAAAATATTTTTAATTATCTGCTTCACAAGATGTAAAACAAATATATTCAAGGTGACCACTCTCAGGCTGACCGTCAGATTTCTCCCCCAGGTGAAGCAGGTGTTTGACACAAGACGACAGATGGCACTGTGGGAAATGTAGTGCTTGTAAAGGCTTTGCCAGGAGGCTGTGGCCTGAACGCCGCCGTTTCCTCACAGAGTGAAGCTGATTGAAACGTGGCCGTCCTGGCAGCGGTCCACAGCACAAAACTGGCCGCAGAGAAAGGATGAAAAACCAAAGCGGGAACTCTGAGTGGAGAAAAATAATGGTGCTTCATCTGGGTGCAGAAATGCTCAGATTTAAGATGAAATATGGAAAATAATCTTTTTGCATCACAAAAAGCAGGTCACATTAGAAGCAATGCTATTCTATTTTATGGAACATCTTTATTGTTCTGCATAATTATGAATCAGCTTGTTTGTGGTTTAAAAGCACTTATTCAGCTCAGACCATGCTGTCCAAAGTGTGGCCCAGGCGCCATTTGTGGCCCTTGAAATAATTTTGTTCAGCTGCTGACCACAAGTCAACAATAGTAAAAATTTGGACAACAAAATAAAAAGAAGTCAGAAAATTGTCTTTTTTTATTTTTATTAAGAAAACAGTCTGAAGCCCTTTTTAAGATATATTTTTAGATTTTTTTAATGATGTATAGATTTAATAAAAATGTATTTTTTTGAGTAGATTAAACTAAAACTACTGCTTGATCCATGACAGATAATTATTTTAAATAAGATTTAGTTTCTAATAACTCACTTGGTTAAACAAAACAATCACAATAAATAGATTTTTTTTATTATTTAATGAATTACATGGCCTGCCAGTAATTTAAATTAGTTTTGGTCCCCAGGGCAAAAAGTTTGGACACCCACGTTGTCCTAATTTAAAATGTGTTGCTCAGTCAGACAAAAACTCATGTCATAAAAAATCATATTTGAATCAAACCCCTTCATTTGTCTTTGTCTTAACCCAGTTCTTAGACTGGGATATAAATGTAGACTGTAATTAATACATTTTTCTGCTGGTAAATATTCTGATGGAAGTCAGAAGACATTCCTTCTGCCAAAATAGGCTTACAGCGTTCCTCTTTCCGATATTATAATTCCTTTTTATTGTGGGTAAGCCACCTTGGACTCCTTTCCCATCTCATGTATTTTTGCTCTTTTAATTCGGATCTGGAGGAATTAATCCAAACACTACACCAGTGGCTCAATGCTTTCCTAATGAAAGTCAGATTTCTGCTTTCAGTGAAGCATGAACATGTTTATTTATACTGATGTCCATGAATAAAACACTGTTTTTCATTTCAGCGACATGAAAAAGCTTATTGTAAATGATTTCCATAAATACATCTTTACTGGAGAAAGAAGCTGTCACAAACTAATTCATGTTGGCTTTAATTTGTCATGTAGCTACATGGAACAGAGTAGTTCTTGGATTCATATATTGATTGCCTTAGAGGATTATTTTATAGAAATAATTTGGTTTTCTATATTTACATGAAGCAATTGTTTGTTATAACCTTAACTTGAATGGAGATTGATTTACCGAAATGGCAGAAAATAACATCTTTTTTAAGAGCTTATTGCAAAAACTTGATTAAACTTTCAGACTTATTGCTGACAGAATAATTTTTTAAAAACTTTTTCCCTCTTTTAAATATTCAATGTTTCAGCATTTTTGGATTTTTTTTGTGGAATACGACGTGTTGGAAAAATAAAAACTGCTATTTCTCTGAGTTCATTATTTGGTGCTTGCAAAATAGAAAATAAAGATTTTTTTCTCTTGAGTAAAATGGGATCTTTCTTTTTGTGGACTACAAGAGGTAAACCATACTTAATGGAAAAAAACCCCAGCTGTCTACAAGAGCTGACTGAAATGAGATTTTAATACATTTGACCTTATCTCATTTTTTAAAAATTCTTTTAAATAATTACATTTTTAGTCCTGCAAATCCTTCAGATGTTTTGTGATTCTCTTCCTTCACCACTCATTAAATTCAGTTATTTTCTGAAAATGACCCCAGAGGTCAGCGAGTTCACTCCCATAATAATGATCAGGAATGAAAACAGGTTTGGAAAAGTTTACCAAAGAATCATAAAAACACATTTGTGGGTGTTTGAAGGCTCTGGTTAATTAAACATAACAGTTTTTGCAAAGTGAGTTCTTGTTTGAGGCTAAAATTCAAGGATTAGCTGTTTTTACCAAAGTTGAGATCAGTGCGTCCTGCAGTCTGTCTCTTTCCTGCCATGCAGCCGTTTGCAGGCTCTCAGGTGTGAACATGTGCAGCTGTTTGATAGTGAAACCAGGAGCCTGGCGTTCGCCGGTACTCTTTGATCCCTGAAAAGACAGAGAGTTTTTTCTGAGAGCAGCAGGTGTTGCCATGGTTACAGCATCTCTGTTGATTTGCTCGTCCAACCCGACGCTTGTTAATCTTGTGGCAGCTGGTTTTTCTTTTGCATAAATGTTTATTCTCAGGCTAACTTTAATGGCCTTCGTTTTTTTGTTTTAGGTTCCTATTCACAGCTTTTCAAGTTAACAAAGTCGATAATCACTTTGAATAAAAAGTGACAATGTAAACACTTTAATTTAGATGTTTGCTTAATAGTTACAGAATTTTTTCCCAGAGCATAATAAACTTTAAACAGACAACCCACACATACATACACACACACACACACGCCCACACACCAGTTGGACTTTATTAATTTGATTGGATTTTACTCAGGAGTATCAGAGTGGAGGGGTAGAAATACATATTCCTTTTTTTTTTTAGCTTTTTATTGTAACGAAAGTTTAAAATCAAGTTTTAAAAGGTTAGAATTATATGCTTTCTAGGCCCATAGTGCTATTTTATAGCACAATCAAGTAACTATGTTGCCTTCAATTGTTATAAAACTGCTGAATATATCAAATATGACTGAAAATAAACTTTTCTTTGTAATTTAACATCTTGGAATTGTCTTTAAGACGCTCCTGGTCTTTCTGAAATTCCACCTTCAGGAAGTCATCACAATATGGCTCCTCTGTTGACCCTTTAGCAATGTTTTTAACAGGGTTTCACTGAGAAGTAGCTCCTATCATGAGCTCAGCAGTTCTACAAAGTGTTTGCTAATTGCTGCTGGCTAATCTAAAAGAGGTGAATAGGGGAGTCATGGAGAAGAACTGCTTTGTGATGATGGAGCGTTACAAAAAGTCAATTTTACATAACATGACCCCTTAATTTTCTTTTAGCATATTGTATTTTTTTCTTTTTACAACTTAATTAAAACTCCATCTTTGTTTCAGTTTAGTGTGAGGCTCAGTTTCAGCTCAGTTTATTCCCAAAATATACTAAAGTCTAATTCTGTCCAATAGCATCCAAAACAATCAGATTGAAAGACTGAACTATTGAAAGATTGAAAGAAATCGACATTTATTTGAATTCAGTCGTCATAAGTATGAAACCAGTGTGTATTGCATGCTGGATTTTTTTCAGAAATAAGTCCAGATCCAGAAAGATTTCAGTTTATTTTATGGAAGCAGATTAAACCTCAGGGATCGTGTCCTGCTCTCTGCCAGGTCTCCTGTAAGCGGAGTAGAATAAATATGGTCGACTCTTCTTCTCTCCCCAGAGAGCTCTGAAGGAGCTAGCCTGATGCATCATCCTGTTCTTCCTCACCCCAGAGTTAATTTAGGATAACTGCAAGCATTTACTGCCCACAGCTGACGAATGTAGCAATAAGAAGCTGCAGCTGAAAACAGAGATGGTGTCTTAGTAAGTCATTAACTCTCATATTGCTGTCTGGAAATGAAAAAAAAAAACAATCTGAAATTGGGTTAGAAAGTTTTGGAAATGGATTCTTTTATGGAAAAACTAAAGAGCAGGTTTAGCCAACTAGCTTTGTCTGATTTCAGACATACAGGTCGGATAAAAACATTATTGTTTTTTATAAGTATGCATCACTGCATATGAATCTTTTATTTGAGCTCCTAATATTCTGCTGCAAATAATATGTGGTGCAGCGTTACAAAAGCAATGCATTGTCGGTGTACATTTAGTAAACTGACCCGTTTGTATCTTATTCTTCTGTTTCTCTGACAGGTTGCCTGTTTGAGAACGAGTTGTGTTCTTCATACGAGATCTGTGTCAACGGTAAGAAATCTCATCTTCAAATGTTTTCAAAAAGTTTCCAAGAAGCTTGTTGTTCTTTTCCACTTTATGTCATTGTGGGAAATACTTGAATGTCAATATTTAAGTCAAATTTGTTTGTATAGAATATTTCAGAAACAATCATGAAACAAGAAATTCTTTAACGTTTGCAGCTTTCTTACGGTCCTACTATAGAGCTTTGATCATTCAGTACTTTGACTAGACCATTGTAGAACCCCTATTATTTTCTTTTTAAGCCATTTTGTTGTAGATTTATCGAACAGTTGGCCTCATATTTGACTCCAGAATCCAGTGAAAAACCCAAATCATCACCACTCCAGTTCTCTTCTTGGCACTTGTGGTTTTGTGATTTTAACTAAATGTTTTGCTTTGTGGTTCATTCAGAAGTTGTACTGCAAGTTTTAAAAAGAAGCTTTTTCAAAAGCCATATTGTTTGTCTTTTAATTGCTGTCATTAACTTTAATATTTGGCATGGTAATGCAGCCATATTTAGATCCTACAGTTTTCTGGTTGTAATTGTGTTTTTAAGACTGATCTTTTTAAAGTGCTAAACCAGATTCCTTCTCCTCTCTATTGGTAACGTTAGTTCTTGTGTTGCAGTCTAAATTCTAGATTAAACAAACAGTTGGGACAGTTTTGCTTAAACTCTTAATAACTCACTTAGGATATGTTCATAGAGCAAGTCTTCATGCTGAAATCAAATTTTTTGCATTGTTTTTGATATTAATAATTAAATGTGACAGCAATCAGACAGTGTAGCTGTAACACAGCAGCGCTCTGTGTATGGAAGTAGTGATGGATAGTTTATGGATGGATTTTAAGGTTGATGAGTAACAGGAGCCAACAGTATCATCACAAGTACTTATATCAAGTTCTACACTATTCTTCCATTGATTAGCCTCATCCAAAGTGTCGGTCCTGCTTCCTTCGTTCTTTGTTTACGTCCAGATTCACTGCGTTTGACTTCTTCTGGTGCAGAATTATGATGCATGTTCAACATCAGTGACATAAAAGTCAGATAAAATGCAACATGACATTCAGACTGCAGCTGTTTTGAAAACTGTTGGATACATATCTGATTTAGTTCCACATATGGAAGTGACATAAATCACCTAAGGCAAGTTTTTGTAAAGGGTTTGATTCAAAATGAGTCATCCAGAAATCAATTTTTTGTTTTTTATTGATGTTTGTGCAGATATTTTCCATTATAAGGTATATATAACTCAAAGTTTTCCTGTTCTGTCCTCTGGGGTTATGAGAATTACTGAAAATTTACCTGAAAACAAATGAAACTGAAAACATAAACTAAATTTGTAGACATTTTTTTTTTATTTATGGGAAGCTTTTTTAAACAAAAAGCTGACTTTTTTGTTTTAAATCAGTGCTGATTATCACTATTCAGCTGTTGAACTCGTAAACACAGCAGAGCAGAACTCTTATCAGGATCTGAGCCAACAGAGATAACCGAACATCGCAGTCTGTTGTGTTATTGGTGGAGAAGCCTGGATCCAGCTGTACGTTTGCTGTAAATTCATTAGCTCTCTCATTTCCCGTATTGATGGCGTTCTTTTTAGATGCACCCATAATCTTATTCCAGTGAAGTAGGAGCGGAGAGAGAAGGATGCAGGTTGTTTCGTGTGGTGATGAAATCATTGTCTCCAATGGGGAATTTTATTTTTAGCGGAGCTAAAGGCTGGCTCTCTGTCTGTGTTGTGGATGCTTTGGGTGACCTTTTTATGCCACCCACACATCTTCAGCCCTAAATATTTCATCACACACTAAGGAAACCCTTAGAAAGAAACATAAATTGAAAGCAGCAATTTATAGCTTGTTTTAGATAAAAAGCCAACAGTAGCACATTTGTTTCCATTACAAATGTGCAGAAAATGTTGATATTTTGCTAAAAGAAAGAACTATTTCAAAATTGCAATTAAAATCACGAGCTCACACCAATAAATCGGTAAAAAGGTGCAGAACCATCATCTTCGTCTTTTCTGCAAATCTAACATCCAGTTGTTGCTCTATTAAGTCGTGCAATGAGAAAAAAAAAAAATCCATTGCAGTTTTACAATTTAAACTGAATATTTCTGTTCAATCGACTGCAAAAATGTTTCATTGAAAAAAATGAGAATTACTGTTTCCATTAAGCAAATTTATTTTCATAACTGCAATTTACACAGCTATGCTTTTGTTATAACTCTTTCATAAGTTATGTATTTATTGTAATTTGACATTCTTCACTCTATTTACTTTTTCATCTAGATTTTAATCTTTTATGATCAAATTCTCCTTTGTTTCTGTTTCTCCTCTCTGTTCCCATCCCGCCTCATCACAGTGGGATAAAACAGTGTCTGAGAGTTTCAGACCATTAATTCACTAGATTAGGTTTTAAACATCAACAGCGTCCAGGCACAGAATCACCTCTGCTTTATAGTTTATCCTTTTGCAGCACTTTTAGGTCGCTGTAAGGTTTTAAAGAGAATAAAATCCCTTGTAAAACCTCTTGGCCTCAAAAGCTGAAGAACACATTTAATTTGTGTCTTGCAAACATTATTTGTTCAAGGATTTTGGCCATAGAACATCCTTTAGAGTGCAAATACTGTTTTCAGGTTTTTCACATGGACATGCATAGAAAGCTTAACCTGAAAATATGTTTTGATTACTGACAATCTTAAGGAATTTCAACTGATTTGTAGCTTTTAATTTGGTGTTTTTCAGCTTTTCTGTATTAGAAACTCTGTCTCTGCACGGTATTCTGTAAGGATTGGCAGTAAGGGCAGCAGAATTTCAGTTTTTAACTATCCTTATTGTCATAAAATGGGAGGATTGTAGTAATTCAGTGGTGAACTTTACTAAGCTTTAATTCAGCTTCACTGGCAAATATTTATGACTTCTGTCTTCAAACTCACAGCATGTAGCTGTAAAGTATAAAAGTATAAACTTTATTAAAATAAAATATTAGGGAGGTTGATGCAGGGTCCACTGTTGAAAACAACTTCAACTCTAAATTCACTTCCTAATTCAGTCATGAAAGTAAAATCCTGTAAATGTTTCTGTTCACTGTTTTGGACTTGGATGTTTTTTTTAATCTGATGCAGCTGGAGGTTTCCTCTGAGGTCCTGAAGGATCTGCTTCTCATCCCATACATTGTTTTTACAGGTCTGGTGCTCAGATTGTCACATTGTAAACTTAATAGCAGTGTCTACTGTTAAAAGAATGATTGCAAATGACACTTAATGTATTATCATGTCGGTATGTGGAAAAAATGGGCCTCAGCTAATAGTTCATAAGTAACAGTCAGTTATGTGTCTCTGTAAGATAAATAACAGCTGAAAATTTGATCTTCAGACTGAATCTTTCTGGTAAAAACAACAATTTTCCCCCATTATATATACTTTACATACATCTGGTTTATTTTGCGTGGTGGGTTTCATTTAGAGATTACAGATGGAAATGTTTACATCTAATTTATCTAATAAAACGTCCTTCAACTCACGGAAGTATGAGCGTGGCATATTTGTAAAAGCATGTAATTACTGTAAAATTCATTTTGATTGAAATCTTCAAAGTTATGCAGCTGTAATGCTGGCAGATGAGTTTATCCACAAAAATTAAAAATCGGCTTTAGAAAAAAAAAAAAAAAAACAGTTTGTGTTGTAAAATATTTGTCGTGGCCTTCGATTAAAAAAAAGGAGGAATAAACTTTAAAAACCAGCAGCTCTGCTTGTGGCGGCCACATTTCAGCAAACACTGCTTCCCACACTGCAGAAATATCTGTCTAAGTACAGAAACACATTCATCGCCTTCATCTGATCCAATTACACAGACTGACTGGATTATTAATCCAGATTTAATCTCTATGTGAAGAGACTTGCTTGGTTCTGGGTGGTTTGGAGGTGGTTTTAATGGCCAAGTCCAGATCAGAAACACAAACATTTTATAGTCATATGATAGTAAAGTAGTGGCTTAATTGGTTTTCTACAATAATCTCCTGTATTTATTGGTTCTTATTGTGTAATTCCAACTCTTCCAGCCCATCTGCCATCTTAAAAATGTGGAGCTGCAGATCAGTCAGAGGTTCCTGACCTTTTCTCCTTCTGTATCCGCTCACATTATGTCTTTATATGGGAAAAAAGCCAGAGGTCACAGGGGTCAACTAGACATTTTAAACACTGGCTACTACATTATGAACTATATATATTTTTTGAACTATTACGTTAATCTCAAAATGTCAGCTTTCCCTTTTTGGATCCTGCAGACAGAGGTCATCATGAACATGTTGACCATGTAACTGATGACCTTTTTTGAGCGACTTCTACATTTTCAGTTGCTTTATTTAGAAACAATTCATGTATCTTTTTTTCATGGAGATCTTGCTCCGCTTCACAAAAGAGTTCATACATTTAACATTTTCCATCTTTTGCCGCATTGGAGAGACAAACTCCAACGTTATTTAACATTATCTTATGGAATCACCTGACAGGAAGTAGTTGTTTATTTTTGAAGTGATACAAACAGTCAAATTATGAAAAGTATTGTTTGCATTTGTATTCTTCCCTCTTTTACTCAGATACCCTGAAATAAAATACAGTGCCATCTGAGGTCACCTATTTTCATTAGGAGTCATGAATTGCTTTTTTACACATATGTATAGAAAGGCTGTATTCTTAATATTTTGTATCATACAGATATGAATGCAATTAATTGCAATTAATTGATTGCAAACATTGCAATTCACTCAATTAAAAATTTTAATCAAGTCCCATCACTAATAAAAAACTTTTTTTTAAGTAAATGCACAAAACTGCATTTAATATTTTAATCATCTTTTGATTTTTATTTACACTCCTAAAGGAGGCAAAATTGGAGAAAATAGTAAAATGTTTAATTTAGGTTATTGAAGAATGAGTCTCTGCTGGCTTTGAACCTCATGAAAAATACACCATTTGTGAAAGAACCACAATACCTGCAATAAATAGAAAGTTCATATTTAGCCTTTAAAAATTACATCCATCATTAATCCAGATTTTACATATTTATTGCAATAACAATATATCACCACTCTTAGGAGTAATTTTTCACAATTTCCCAGATCTTTGGTGATTCTCTAGAACCATGTGTGATCTTGTTAGGTGTGTATTAGAGGCTGTGTTTCTATAGAAATCCTCAGAGCTGTTAGCTTGTCCTTCATGAACCAGATGAACTTGAATTAGGCTCTTTGTTAGAGGATAATCCTGTTATCAGGACTTGATTGCCCTTCTCACACATCATTTGTCCCTAAACCACCCAAACATGACGTTTGAATGCAAAAATATAAAGTTTCCCATAATCAATAAAAAGTCAGTGACACTGTAGAATATAAATGTCAGGTTGCGCATTAATCACCAAGTCATCTGTTTGTGCATTTTCTTATTGCACATTTTATTTTGTCAGACATGACCGATTTATCAAACTTTGATCACTCAAAGGTCTTTTCTGATTTTTAAATCAGCAGCAGCTTCTGTTTATGTGAACAGAAGCTGTATGTGTTTATGTGAATCTGATGATGTGATGCTGGTGACCCAATCACCAACATCACATCATCAGATTCTGGTTCTCAATGGGTTTTGTCATTAAATACTAAAATATGGTGAATGCACACAATGCAGTGCAAAAACTCAAAATCTTACCAAGTATTTTTAATCTATTCTTTAGAGAAAATATCTTAGGACACTTGAAATAAGAGAAATTTAACTGAAAAATAATTTTTCAGAAAGAAATAGGAACATGTTTAAGGCCAATAATTCTTTAATATTGATTTAAAAAGTACTACTTCTGCTTACGGTTGGGCATTTATTGTATTGTTTATCATTTATTGTAAGAAACGTCATAAGAATTTTGATTTCTCTTTGTCACAATAAATTTTGCTTAAATGACTAAACTAAACAGAAAAACCCTAAATTGTCCTTATTTTTAAGATTATTTTTTGTATTTTCTCCAGCGTGTTCAACGAGAGTATCAATAAATATCAATTTTCATGTTTTTCCAGAGCAGTGTTTGTTTTTGTGGGGCTGTGGCTACAGTGCCATACAGTCAAGGCCATACAGTTACCTAAAAAAGATGCAATAAATAGTTCTTATCACAATAGCACCACAAAATGTACGGTAGTTATAAAACTTTAAGTCTGCATCATCCACCAGTTAAACTGGCTGATTATTCCACCTATAAGACATGTTTCTGTGTTAAACACATTTTAAATCAAATTGTGCACTGAGGCTGTGGCCAGGTAAAATGTTAGTTGTGATCCACGTTAGGAGACGGTTTGGAAACAAACGGCGCTCTGATTCTCCTCACCTAATCTGGGCTGCCTCGATTAGCTGCGAGAGACCAGAAGCCCTGCAGCGGGCGTTGCCATGACAACAGTGTGAGAGGCGTGCGGCTTGACTGTCTCATCACCCACCTGCGACCTGTTGCATGCTGTCTCTAAAACACAAACAGAATCAGTCTCAGTATGTCACGCAAATGGAATGCTGCTGTTATTATTGATAATCATTAGGTTTCCATCTGCAGCTTTCAAGCATCTCAGGTTCATTATCTTTGTGTTTTCAGTTTCAGCTGTTTCAGTTCTTAAAGCTGCATTTTGGAGCTTTCAGAATCCAAAAATGAATTTTCACCCTAAGACCTGATAAATAACTCGTTTAGAGCGCCAAATAATACATGACCTTTTGAAAAAAGAAAACTTATGTTTTCCTTTTTTAAATGTTTTAATTTTACGATAAAGAAAAACAAAACATTTCCAAAAAGATGGTTTCCTTCTATGGAATGTTAATATATATATATATATATATATAGATATAGATATCTATATCTATATATATATATAGATATAGATATC
>CAEGAD010015523.1:0-43677 GCA_903067055.1 Poeciliopsis paucimaculata
TTTTTTTTTTTTATTTTTTGTAAAAACATTTTGTTTTCACAATCCTAAACGGTTTTTATCCCCAATTTGTACTTTTAGGGTATTTTTATTTTTTTTTTTAAAAAAAAAAAAAAAAAAAAAAAAAAAAAAAGTGTAAAAACAGCATGTGAGCTGTTAAAATTTTGAAGCATTATGAATAAAAAGTTGCCCACTCTAATTTAGGATCTGATGTCAGTATTATTAGTTCTGTGTTTTTGAGAGTTATAACGTCAGCTGCTGCTAGCCCCTTTTGAATGAGCCTGAACGTTTATTGGGATTACTCACAGCTTTTCTTTCTATTTGGGGAAACTAAATAAGACAAAATAGGATTTCATAAATTTTGGCTAATAAAGAGACACAGTTTTCCTCTTTATCTGATTTTTGTCAAATTGAGCAAATCTTTTTTTTTTCTGAGCACATTTATTAAATATTGTCTTTTTTTTGGCTTAATTTCAGCAATATCTAATATACATAAAAAGACAAGTAATGTCATTATTACGTTTCAACTCAAAGCACAGGTAGTGCTTGGAGACAAAAGACCAAAACCAACATGAAACAAAGTTTTATACTTCACATTGTAAAAGTATTTGACATCATTTGTAAAACAAGCTCGTGTGAGTGCACTAGCACAGCGCTGAGGATTCTGTGCGTGTCCTCCTCATGTCCTCCGTCTCAGGGCTGTCATGTTTCGCCTCAGCTCCTGCAGCTCCTGGATCAGCAGTTCCAGCTTGTTGGCTGCAGCCTCCTTTCCCCTCACAGCCTCAGTCAGCATCCTGATGGCGCCGCCCTGCTGAACTGGAGGAGGCAGAAATTCAGATATTGTGTTTTTTTTTTGTTTGTTTTGTTTTGTTTTTTTAAAGCCATTACATTTTATTTGCTATTGGCTACAGTTTTCTTATGAGGGGCCGTAAGGACAGAAATGGGCTGAAATTATTTCATGAATAGAAGGTTTGATAAAATGTCTATGTAGGTGATGCCCATTTAAAGCTGATTTAGTTGTTTCTACATATGCTAGATAAAAATACACAAAATCTTATTTTTCTAAAATCTTCTAAATTCCTGAAAAACAGAGAATTTTGAGAAACATTTTTGTTTTTCTTTAACTTATTTGAGAAAACTCTAAAAACTGAAGCAGACATTATTGGCCGAAGGGTCAAGAACAACAGAATCTTTGCAAAATTCAAACAAAAACAGACGCATTACCTAAAACGAAGATGAGCAACACTGTGAGCAGAAGCAGGGAGACGATGGCGCAGCCCGTGGCGTAAGCCCTCGATGAACTCGGCGTCAACATGTCCTGAAGACGTCTCTGCCATTTGCTGCCCAGCGGGCGCCCTCTCTGACTGACCGCCGTCCCGTCATGGGTGTACAGATTCCCGTTTGGGGACGGTGTGTACGCAGGGCGAGGAGGCCTCATCCCTGAAAAGGGCAGGGAGTGAAAAGTAAGTCGACTGGCCGGACGTGAATGTGTGTGTTGAGACTGTGGGCACCTTTGTGGCTGTGCTCGGGGTGCGTTCGGTGGAGGTCGTTGATGGAGTCGACGGAATGCAGCTCGATCTCAGTGAGGTCTCTCTCGCTCACCCTGTAGAACTGAGGGGTGGTCTGGGACGACGGAGGCCTGGACATGTCTTCTTGTACTGAGGGAAGATGTGGGGGCAGATGTGACTTTAGTGACATTTAAGGTGATGGACAAACATTAATTAACTTACTATGGAGAAGTAGGAGGACATCTTTTTGCAAATAAAGCTGAGGAGATTTTCTATGTATTCCACACATTACACCCTAATGCTCCTAAATAGAAAATTATGAATTGGATTTAAATTAGGACTTTCACTGGGCTGTTCTAACAAATAAACACACATTGCTCTGAACTGACCAAGTGCAGCTCTGGCTGCATGTT
The DNA here is from genome assembly GCA_903067055.1 of Poeciliopsis paucimaculata. NCBI lineage: Eukaryota > Metazoa > Chordata > Actinopteri > Cyprinodontiformes > Poeciliidae > Poeciliopsis > Poeciliopsis paucimaculata. The sequence continues at coordinate 1,919 of CAEGAD010015523.1, forward strand.
ACAGGTTGTTTTTCTGCAGGAAGGTGAAAACTTATCCCCGTTCTCAAGTCTCTCGCTAGCTCCAGTTTCTAGGATTCCCCATTATTGCCAGTCTTCTGTAAAAGGCCTCGTGTCAACAGATTCTCCCTCCTGTGTGACCATGGGCCTCTTGTCTGCCTTTCTGATTAATGCTTTTCATGTCCAACTTTTTAGTTTAGTTGGACGGCCGTGTCTTGGCGGGTTTGCAGTCGTGTCATATCCTTTCCATTTTGCAGATTATGAATTGAACAGAAACTCTGTGAAATGTTCAAAGCTTGGTATATCGTTCTAATCCCTACACCTGATTTAAACGTCTCCACTGCAGCTTTCTCCCTGATCTGTCTGATGTGTTCCTTGATCTTCATGAGGGTTTGATCTGCAACGTTTTCTAGCAGAAGCCTCCAACAGGACAGCCAGATTCATGCAGGCTAATTTGGTGAATGGATTTCCATTCCTTCTGTTTCATGGTACTGCACTAGCTTGTTTTGTTTTGGTTTATACACACCACAGAAAGATTTTTTCTTGGCAATGTAGAAATATGTGAAATAGATTCTGATCTTGTTAAGATTAAAAAACCAGGCCAGTTAGAATCTGTTCATATGTCAAAGAAAAGAACAGATCATTTCGGTCTATTTGACAACAAAGCATACATGAATATCTTAGGTATGAGCCCCATTATTAGAACTGCTTATCAAACATGATGCTGCTGGAATTTGAATCAAGGGTTAAAGGACAGAATGGGCTCATGACCGACAAATGACTGACGGAATAAATCAGTACACACTTAATCTGTGAATTAATCTGATGCTAACGATTCCTCTTACCTTGTGACACTAGTAAAGAAAATCCTGTTTGCCGTATTATGGCCTTCTAGTCTTCTGGTTGACCCCTCACATGCTGATAGCAAACTGCCAAAACATGCATCTGAGCCAACAAGAGGACCATCAAAATGTATTTTTGAGTGAAAATCCACATTCCAGGAGCATTTGTAGCATAATCCAGCTACATTTGGTCCACTTTGTTCCTTCACAAAGGAAAACAAAGAAAGAAAAAAAAAACTTCTTGGTTCCAGGTACAAATTTCCCAAAGTCTCAACAAAATTGCAGGACGCTCCAGAACCAAGAGAGGCCAAACTCGGGTTTGAGTTTGAATTTTCAGCTTTAACCCACCACGGCTGCACTACAGGAGACGTAAGGAAAGAGATATGAGCAGCAGAGGAAGTTTTTTTCTCTGCCTTCGTGCGCCCCCTCCCAACATGCACATGCTTGGCTTTGCAGGCCTTCACAGTCCAAAATAGCACCAGAGACATGAGATTATTATTAGTTCCTCTGGCCAAAAGGATGACTCAGTGACCGGGGTGAAAGGCATGATGGGATCAACCCGCACAAACACTGACACAGAAAAATATCAGAGACTTTGACTGAAGGAAGCAGATCTAAAGCTTTAACAAACAAACGGGAGCAGACAGAGTCTGTGGAATTGTTCTTTTCCTGTTGTTTCTGCATGTGCTCCTGCATCTATCTGTGAAGCTGGTGACATAGTTACAGTTAAATGTTATAGCTGTAGTAAAAGTCTGGAATATTTTGCTGAATAGTAGCTTTTTTTTTTTTTAGGGTCTTTGAAACCGGAAAATTTGTATGTTGTTCAAACATCAATCATCAAGAGACAGCTATTTTAACAAGAGCTTTTTGTTATGTGGATAAAGACTGTTATGCTTATATCTTGGCTCCATCATCTCATAAAGTCAAACATTTTAGTAAAACTTTAGGGATAAAGCTGTGGAGAAAGGTCAGGTTTATCATCTCAAAGAGCGCTGCTCAAACTATCATCTGCTGGAAACATGGAAAACTTATGATGCAACAAAACCTACCAAGATATGGCTGTCCACCCAACAGTGAACACAGAGCGCTACTCAGATAATCTGATGACAATCTGAGGTCATTACCATTATTAGTTGTCCACTCCAAAAATGAGACCTTTGTGGAAAAGGGGCTATTTGGAACCAATATTTTACTCTTTGATCCATATCCAAAAGGTCATGTTAGGCTAAATGCACCAAGGTGACAGGAGCATCATGTTGTGGGGGTGATTTTCTTCTGCAAGGTCAGGTAAAAGGGTTGGGACGGAATCAACACACATTCATGTGCTGGGATGGCCTAGTCAATATTTACAATTGAGAATCTGTGGCAATAAACTGGTGATCTCCATCCAATCTGACAGAGCTGGATCTGTTTACAAAACAAAAAACATAGCTTTATTTAGATTTATTTATTTATTGTTAATAAAAGAACATTATTTTCATTCAACCTTAAAATTATAATTAAGTATTTGCTCATCACTTAAAATCATCGTGCTTGTAGTGTGACAAAGTTTCTGTTTCCCCCTGTTGCCATGGTACTGTGATCTGTCACGCTAAAGTGATCAGAGTAATAATTTGTTGCACACTCTGAGGCCAGTCCCGCTTTCAAAACGCTGATCTCCAGTGAACTAAAGTGAACTTATTAACTTCGTTTCCCACAAGTCTTTGCTCCTTCCTTCATCGTTGCCGACGCTTCGTGTGTGTGTTTTTTTTTTTTTTCTTTTCTTTTCCTTGTGCAGGGAAAGCAGGGATCCCACGTTGTTGAGTTCAAAAGAGCCTGGAAGCAAAGCGGAAGTGCTAACGCGGCTGGAGCGCCGAGCGGGTCCAAGTCAAACACTTGAGCGGGGATCAGGCTGCAGGATGTGGGCTCGGGTTGCGGTCGGGGGCTCGGGGCTCGGGCTGCGGGCTTCCAGGGAGTGCTTGCTGCGGGTCACGGGCGCTGGATGTGCGGGGAAGACACCGCAGGAGAGACGGGATTTCAGTGCAGAGGTATGGGGAAAGCTACAGATTGATTTCTTTTTTCTTTTCTTTCTTTTTTTGTTGCCTTTCTGGAGGATTCCGACTGCTTTGAGCAGATTATTACATCGTGGTTTATTATGCAGAAAATGACATCTTTAACGCTTTCTGATTTGTCATTACAGTGTTTGAAACCATTTGGTAGAAGTGTTTCAAATGCATGTTTTGTTTGCCTTTTTCTTCAACCTGCAAGTCAAAATTGTTTGGGCCCTTAATGAAATATCCCCACTATTTCAAGTGCATCATGTGCTTAATGAATGGCGAGTGACAGTTTGGTACTTTGTTCAAGCACTTTGAACCAAGGGTTGTATCCTGCTCAAATGCACACGAACCCTTCGACCCACAGTCAGCCCTAAATGTCCTAATCCACACAAAGAATCTGATCACCTTTTACTAAATCAGAAATGCCTTCCAGTGCCTCAGCCTGTGGAGTGTGTTTGCATTTCAGTTCACCCTGTTGGTGCAGTCTTGTTTTGGATTCCCGCAGTGTAAAGCTGGCTGTATCTTTGTGGCTTCGTGTTTCAGTAATAACAGAATTGTGCTCCACAACAGCAGCCTGCTCATGCAGACATGATGTGCATGAGTCCCAGCAGACGCTCGGTCTGCTTCACTTCGCCGAGCTGCACAAAATTATTTTATTGGAACCACGAGCGACTGCTTCTCTGTTATCAGAGCAGGCTGATAAGCCCCCGCTCCCTTCACCAGCCAGTTTAAAGGTCATCAAAAAAAAAAAAAAAGCTGAAGTTGGGATTGTGACAGACAACAGACTCTCAGTAGAGTTGTCTATGTGTCAGGATTTTGCTCGATTGCACATTGTCTCAGTATTTTTGCGTATCAGGCAAATTTTAACTTTTATTCTGTTTCTTCTTCCTTGCAAAACAATTTTCTCCATGTAGTTTTGGATACGGTTTACAGTAGCAAGATCATAAATACATTTCTTGCATTTTCTTTCAACCCCTTCTACTTCAGTAGCCTAAATGAAGTTCAATGCAGTCTGTTGCTTTCAAAGGTCAAGCATGTAAAAAAACAAAACAAAACAAAAAAAAAACATAGTTGCTGTGGTTCTGTTAACTCCTCTGATTTTTTGTCTCCCCTCTTCCTGCCAGGCTGCCCTGAAGAAAACCCCCCTCTTTGACTTCCACAGGAACAATGGTGGAAAGATGGTGGAGTTTGCAGGCTGGAGTATGCCTGTCCAGTATAAAGACAGTCACATCGCCTCACACATGCACACCAGGGAGCACTGCTCCATCTTTGATGTCAGCCACATGCTGCAGGTGAGGCACGCTAAAGCTGAAGTGCTCCAGATTAGCCTTTGTAGAAATACATTCTTTTCATACATTTAACCACTGCATTCCTATTTTCCTCTTGTTTCTTGAGTCAGACCAAAGTCCACGGAAAAGACCGGATAAAGTTCATGGAGTCTCTGGTGGTTGCAGATATCGCAGAGCTGAAGGACAACCAGGTAGCAGAAGGATCAGCTGTTACCATTTCTCACCTTGTAAATCTGTGTGTGATTCCAACAAGATCATCTGTAGCTGAACTACCATAACAGAGCTTCAACTGCTTTCCAGATGTGTTTCTGCTTCCAAATACATGAGAACAATGCAGAAATTAGTTCTAAAAACTTTCAAAGTGTAGTCCGTCTTCTTTTTTTGACTACATAGTAGTAACTAGACCTTCTATATATCTCAAATAAGTTTTTACTGACCTTTGAATCTACGAGATAGCTTTAACTTTTTGTTAATCTATGTTTTCTAATAATCAGTCCGGGCTCCAGTAGGGGGCACCGGCTTATTTTGGAGGGCAAAATTAATCTGCGTAGCAATAATAATATTACTCAAGTAAAAGAAAAAGGTACAGTGCAGCAAAACTACTCATATAAGTACCTTTTATCCAAAAAAAGTCACTCAAGTGAATATAACAAGTACTACCAACTTTTGAAGATAGATAACATCAGTAGCCTTTACACTACTTGTTCACAAGCTTAAGGTGCTGTACTGGTATTATCTAGTCATCTTTTAGCTAACATTACCTGGATCCAACAGCATTACTGAACTCATTCTGTTAGTTTGGGGGAAAAACTGTGCAAAGTTCTTTGCGTTTTGCTGGTTTGCTGTCATGATTCTCACACCTCAGCAGCTCTGCCCAGCAGCAGCAGGTCTCCTTCGCTGCCACACAGGTGTGAACCGAGTGCAAGCATCTTAACGTAGTCATGTTGCATTTAAAGGCGGCTCAGAAAAGCAGGTTATGACGTGCTAACTATGGATTAAACAGCTGAAAAAAAGCGACAAAAGGTACAGGTATGGGAAGTGCAGAAGCTACTACTGTATCCAATCGACATAGGAATAACAGAGAGTTGGTCACTTTAAAGTAAAAACAACAAACACGCCCTGCAGGAACGGCTGACCATGCCGCCAGGCCTGCGTACACAGTAGAAATCAGTTTGGCTTTCATCTCTCTCTGTATTGGGACATCGATAATCCTAAATGCATAAACAGATAAATCTGTAAGCTCAAAGTTTATCATTGTTTTAACAGAGAAGCAGATCTATTCATATCCTTGCAGTAAATTCTTGAGTTTGTCTTTAACTCTTCACCCTCTCTTCCCACACCTCTCAGGGTACGTTGTCCCTCTTCACCAACGAGAAAGGAGGAATCATTGATGACCTCATCGTGACAAAGACCGACCAGGGTTACCTCTACGTGGTCTCCAACGCCGGCTGCGCCGACAAAGACTCGGCTCATATGAAGGTGAAGGAATCTGTGGAGGCTGACTGGCCTGGAATCACCTGGGAAATGACTGATGGGTGTGCGTGTGTGTGTTTTATTCTTAGGCCAGGTTGGCAGAGTACAAAGCTGCCGGGTTTGATGTGGACCTGGAGTTCATTGACGAAGCCCTGATTGCACTTCAAGGTCAAACACCCATTCGGTCTTTCATTTGTTCTCCCTTCTTAAAGTATTCTTTGTTATTTCATTCTTTAACAGGTTTCATATACATTGCTTTACTTTTAGTTCAAAGATAAGCTTAAGCTCGCTCTGTGCTTAAATTTCCAAGTCATTTTGTGTCATCAGGTCCCACCATGGCTCAGGTGCTTCAGGCTGGACTGAAAGGAGACCTCAGTAAGCTGACCTTCATGACCTCCACCCTGGTCACGGTGTTCGGTATTCCTGACTGCAGGGTGACCCGCTGCGGATACACCGGAGAGGACGGGGTGGAGGTGAGCATCTCCATGGCGACGCTAAACCTTTGGATCGGGGTCTGGTTGTTCATTTCTGTCCATTCTTGGGCTTCTTTCCCCAGACTATTCTGACTGAATGTTTAAAAAATGTGTCAAAGGTTGTATCCATAGTGATAAATTTTTGGATCATTCTGGTGCTGAAGTACACTTCGACCTAAATGAAATCTCTCCTTATCAACTCGAGAAATTAAAAAAACTTCTTCAAAGGGAAAATGTAAGATAAACAGAAAGCCTTTAATTAACCAAGCTTTCTGTTTTCACGTTGACTTTATGGTAAGTACCACAAACGCGTAGCAACCCAGCGACTTGGCTCAAGGCATCATAGGTTTTTGAAGAAACAGTATATATACATTACACAGCATGATGCAACACCAACGTGGAGATGAGTTGTTTAAAATTAAGTGCTAAATGTGATTTCCATGAAAACACAAACATTTGTGGTCTTTTGTGACCTGAACACTTTTTTGCACATTTGGGTGACTTGTGACAAACTGCAAAAAGGTTTTTTTTTTCCTATGACTCTCTGTCCCATCCTCCCAAAAAGATCAGATCTGCAGAGTGACCAAGTCACAGTTATCCTGTAAAGTCTCCCACTTAGCTGCAGATCTCCATAGGTCCTCCAGGTTTGGTAGATGTCGGTAGTCTTTTGGATTTTATTCCTGCAACAGAAACCTTAACATGTAGAATGCCGGCGTTAAAGTTACTCTGTCTGTGTCTCCCAGATTTCTGTTCCTCGTTCCAGAGTGGTTGAGTTGGCAGAGAAGCTGCTTAGCAACAATGAGGTGAAGCTGGCCGGTCTGGGAGCCAGAGACAGTCTTCGGCTGGAGGCGGGACTTTGTCTCTACGGCAACGACATAGATGAGACCACCACGCCTGTGGAAGCCAGTCTTGTTTGGACGATAGGTTAGCTTTTTATTTCTGCTAACAGTCTACATGTAGCTATTGAATACATGCATAGTTGAGCACAGACACTCATAACTGTGTAAGTCGGTGCAAGTAATGCTCTCTCCTGTCTGCACTTCCCATATCTGTACCTTTTGGATATTTTTTAATATTTGATGAGGCCCATCTTATTTTATGTAATGGAAACCTGCTTAATTAAACATTTTAAAAGGGCTCTGCTGGTTTTCCTTCTCACTCGCAGGGAAGCACAGGCGTCAGACGAAGGATTTCCCTGGCGCTGACATCATTGTGCCGCAAATCAAAGCCAAGACAGCCAGGAAAAGAGTTGGACTGGTGTCCACAGGTCCCCCAGTGAGACAGCATACCCCCATCCTCAGCCCTGATGGACAGGTCATAGGTGAGGGAACGACACGGAGCCAAGGCCTTATCTGAATTTGAAATTGAGAGCAGAATCATGTGGAGAGAATCATATAAGAGAGTAATGCAACTAATATCCCTTTTAGATAAATAGAACTATGTATTTGTTAAATTAAGCATTAAAATATCTGAATCACCTTTTTGTTTGTTATCCGAACATGCTTAAATAATTTGACCACTCGGGGTCAGCAAAACCCTTGCATTTTCCTAAACCGCAGCTCTTCACATAATGTACAACTTAATTTAAAATCTCATGCATTACATCACATTTTTAATTGTAAGGCAATTTATTAGCCATAGATGAATTCAAACACTTGCTACATTCCAAATAAATGAGCAATAATCCATTATCTGGAATACAAACTAATGTGTGAATGTTGGTTCACACCATGAGTCTATTGCAGGAGGGTTTATTAAACTAGTGTCATCACATAGTTTATTTTCACTGACACCTTTCTCGTTCCGTATAGGGGAAGTGACCAGCGGCTGTCCCTCTCCCTGTCTGAAAAAGAACGTCGCCATGGGTTACGTGGACGCAGCATTTGCCAAGAACGGAGCAGCCGTCCAGGTTGAAATCAGAAAGAAAACATTCCCAGCCATCGTCAGCAAGATGCCCTTCGTCCCCACAAACTACTACACTGGATAGGAACCACACACTGGATCATTCTACCAATGCCTCTCTCATTTACCGTTGTCGCCCCCTGGTGTTTAACTCCAGCAATATAAGGCCAATTTAGGATTTAAAAATACTTTCCAGTAAGTGTGGGGGAAAAAATGCAACGCTGTAAACGTGGTTGGTGTTCAGCTGTTAACAGCTATATTCAATGCAGAAAACTGATAGGTTATGGAAGATGTGAAGAAAAGTTTTATTACCGTACAGTTGGCATCCTGACTTGAATCCATAGTTTGATAACATTGTTTTATCTGTTTGGAATGAAAAGCAGGTGGATGAGAGTACAGGTAGCACTGATGATGTTAGCACAGTTACGGGACCACAATAAACTTTTATTTGTCAAGTCATTATGATACAAACCAAACTAAACAAACAAATCATCAAAACAACAATGGCTCTTTTTGTCCCTCACCTCTTTATTTTATTTTTTTTAATTTTATTTTTATTTTCTACCTTTCTAGTACCAAATGGAGCCATCGTCCATGGTACTCTTTATAAGGACCATTGGTAAATTTGCACTCAACTTAACAATTAAGTACATTCCTACGTTGTTCTCCTGGTGGAGAAAATTTGGTAACATGACTCTAGTAAATGACATCGACCAGCTGGAGGTCACTCCCAAGTCATTATAGAGTTATTGCAAAGTAGTTTTCAGCAAATATTTTTAGTTATATATGAGATTTTGGCATTTTTATGACCATCAGTCTCAATAATCAATTTAACTATGAAGAAAAGAAAATGCTACACATTGTTTGAAATATGAGGGTACAACATGAAAGAATGTGTGACTAACAAACTGCTATTCTGTGAATTAGACGGCAGCACATCTATGCACACTGTTTTGTCTTCTAATGCTGACTTGATGCCACAGATGCATAGAAATATTTGCATTTACAGTAGCTATGAAAAAATATGACAGGGTTTGGCGTTTTTGATCGTGTGATGATAATGACGACGATGTTTATTTGTATTGTTTTGATAGTATCAATTCATAAATCCAGATGGGAAAAATAACGGTCTAATTTATAGCGATTGCTTAGTTTAGCATTTAATCTTTACTACTAATAAAAGTATTCAATATGTAATTAGAGCTTTCTATTTTCACACAAGATTTCTAGTGACTTGATGAAATGTACTACTGACTTGCCAACCTGAAACTGCAACAATGCAATTAACTTGGGATTGTTAATGGCTGAAGGTTTGTGTGAACTACTTAAGCATTTTTCAGGGGATGGTTACTTTTGAGTAAATAAAATGTGCTTTTCTAGTTGCCTCTGATCGTTTATTTATTTTGCTTCTGAAATGGAAACTTATGAAATTAAGACGGGCCAATTAAGAAAATGTTTTACAGCTCTTACTGTTACTATTTCCACTTGCAAAATTTGCCGTAGGTGTTTCTCATATATGGTGCCTCGCAAAATTACTTAAACCCAGTTTTTCATGTTTTGTGACATTTCAGTCAAACATTATCTCGTGTGATAGACCAACACAAAGCGGTGCATTTATTATTTCGACAACCAATGCTAGAAATTTATTTTATTTTACTTTTAAATAAATAGCACAACTTCGTCACCCTCAACAAGAGACCAACATTTTACACATTTTTCTTTTTAAAATGCCTCAAACTAGTTCAGATTGGGCCAAACATTTACACTTCTGAATTTAATAAAGTAAAGAAAATTATATATTTTAAAAATCTCAGGTTTATTAATCTGGGGTATACACAATAGGAGAATACTGCTAATCCTAAACCCTCTAAAATGGGAGGTTCAGTTGGGGTTAATGTTGATAGTTTTGTGCAGTCTAGTCTTAAAGTTTAATAAGAGATAAGCAAACACTTTATCTTTTACATAGAAACATAACGTGTAGGCCAAATATATATAATAATAAATATTTTTACTAAGCATTTCAAAAATAATGGTTTTGATGTATGACCTGCCAAAACCGGAAACGGGGGATATCACCAGAACCAACCAACCTGGCAACCCGCGTTACCGGCGGGTTCAGTAGTTAACTGTGGGGAAGATGGTGGACCTGGTGACAGCGGCGTGCTCCAAACTCCGTCCCAAACACTTCGAGAAATATTTACCATCTCAGCCTGGCGTTAGGTATAGATTACCCGGGGACAATCACAGATAATACACAGGGAAACTGGTGAAAAGTGGGACATATCCCGCCCTGGACAGTGCTGTTTTCCGGTATTGAAGACGGCAGAGAGTTGCAAAACGTGGTTCGTGTTGCTCGTCTGTGACGCGAGGCGAAGTGTCAACAAAAGAGTTTGGAGGAGAAAAGGTGTCGGTGTTATAGTCTTTGGCTCATAAACAGAAGTCTGGGCAACAGGGATAACTTAGACAGGCGTGTTTCTGTGTCTCCAGCTGTTGGATAACGAAGGAGCGGACTTGAAGGAGGCTAACCGACGCTGCTACCTCAGCTCGCTTTGTTGTGACCCGGAGGATCCGCTCGACATGCCGCGGAGTAAAAAAGGGAAACGTGGCTCCAGTAAGCCGGGTGAGTAACAGTAGCATGGAAACCCCCGTCCACCTTTGTAGACACAAGAAAACAACAGGACGCACAATGTGAAAACAGGCTTTACACCTTTTTAGTAACATTTATGATGTCCATGTGGTGACATCTGCCTGTTGCTCCTCTGACTTCAGCGTGTAAACCTGTCATTGTTGCACCTGGCAACCTCTGCATGTTTAAGCTATTTTACAATAGTAATATTTGCAGAATTTAGGTTTTAGCGCGATTTTTCACCCATTACTCCTTTTAGGATAATAGATGGCTTTAGCTTAAACATTAGCATATTTACAAATGAGTGCAGTTTTGTACCTACAATGTGCTTTTTACCATGAATGACAATAGGTGTTGGAGATGCACCAGTTTGTGATCATTTGTGGTTAATCACCCATTTTGCAAAGCTTTTAAATCTGATTTCAGCCGAATCCGAACTCTTACAAAAAAAAATTCAAAATATTTTTTTGACAAATGGAGAATGACCTATTTAAAACAAGAATGAACAACCTTCTGTTTACGTTGCTGTGTTGCTCTATTGCAGAGAAAAGCTAAATAGGCAGTAAAATGCTCCACATTGGACAGAGCTATTTGCACACCTACAATTAAGTACAAATGCACAAAATCATCAGTGAGATAATCTAATCGGCCAATTTACCAATCAGGAACTCTTATTGGGAATCAGTAGAGCAAATGTATATGCAAAAAAACTTTATTTGTCCTAAAAACAACAATTGATTAAAATAGATATCAGCAAGTCAAGCCTTAAAGAAAATAAGAATTTATAATTCGGGAAAAGATTATTATGCATCATTAACTGCAACAATTTTATTAGAAAACTGAGGCTATAGTCATAATTTATTAAACCTTTTCCTGCAAGTTATTTTATAAATACATAACTATGTTTGAGCCTCAAGAAACCTTTTTGTCATGAATGATTAGTATTTATATTGACACCAGACGTAATGTCACACTGTGCGGATTTCACAAATATTTCAAAACAGAGACAACATGATGGCAGAGTTGATATTTTAAACTACTTTCAACATTTTTTTTATTAAGAGATCAGCATAAATAGCCAAGCAATCTCTGTTCCTCATAGCTGATCCTGATCTTAACTATAATATACTGTGGCATATTTTTTTTATCCTTCTTTCTTTCAGATATTTTAAAATCGCGAACAAATTAATTTGTTACTACACTAACACTCGTAATGGATTTTAGCTCCCTTTAGAAACACTTTTTATCCGTACAAGGTTCATCTTTCTGATTACTCGGATATTTACAGTACTAGCATAGTGTACTCTTGCATGCAGGGTTACAGTGAACTGCATTTTATTTTTAGCAGCACTGATATCATGCTACTTAAATTGTGCACAGCTGGTTGTACAGTTAGGTTTCAGAGTGCTGAAAGTGGAAAAGCAGCGTGCCACGTGCAAGTCTGTCTGGTTTTTTTGGGTTTTTTTTTTGCCTGCAGCCACACTAATAGGTTCCTGATGTATGACAGTGATGTGAATCTCATGTGTCCCTGTTCCAACCTGTTTGGAAAGCATGCATCTGTCCACACAAACTCTGTTGCATTGATTACCGACGGAAATTACAAGGAGGGAAGTCATAAAGAAATAAAATAATACATCTACAGAGTCATTAAATGTGATGCTGCAGTGAGATCATGGAGCGTTTCAGCACTGGTGCTCATATGTAACGTGATTTAGAAATAAAGCTCACTTCTGGTGTTTTTCTCTCCATCACGACCATCCCTCATTTTCCCTTTTTTTCCCCCTTTCCCCCTGATTTATTCTCCTATCCACTATTTTTATTCCCCATCTACGTACATTGTATGTCAAACGTCCTTTTGGTCCTTTTGCCCATGCGTCTCCATTAGGCTCTCTGCGTCAGGAGGTTCTTCAGCTGCAGCTTTCAGCTAAAGGATCGTTGAAAGGTAACTTCTCTTGATTCCTAACATCAGATCCCTGTTGAGCTCAAACCCTGCGATGACCCTCAGTAAGGTGCATGCAGTAAACGTTAACATCAACTGAAATGCTAAAGCACACTGAAACCATTTAAATTCTTCACCCATATGCCTCACCTGTCTTTAATGCTTTCTTTTTTTTATTTAAATTATTAGTCAACTTCCATTTTGACTAGAAGTGACGATGATGAGGGATTGTTTTTCTTCTTTATCAATAGGGAAGTAGAACGGTGGAATTTTTTCCAAACAATGGGAAAAACAGCATAATTTTGGTTGGGGTCATTTTTAAAAGGCCACTGTTAGTAACAATGTCCACCAGACATGTGGTATTTATAGGCGACACTTTTATGCACCTGAGAAAATCAGGGTTTTGTCTTTTAGTTAAAGACAATAAAATATTTGTCCTTAAATATTGGGCCATATTTACTGCTGGTTGCTATTTGCAGCAAAATATAACTAGCATAAATGTGAGCAGTGACCTTTTGAGGAGTTTAGCACAGAAAATGTGCCTTAAATATGGATAGAACATAAAATATGAGCAATTTTTTTCCTATCTCTGAAAATAATACATACATTTTTTAAGTTTAGATTATTTTCTCCAGAGAGTGTTACTAGCACTAAAAATACATTTTTGGAGTTTATTTATTTAAAAAAAAATAAAACTCTCTTTAATGAAACTGACCTGCCCCAAACGTCCAACCTATTTCACTGTTAAATGCTGAAACTCGTGCACAGAAGAACGTAAAAATAAGTTTACCTCTCCCAACCTGAATCCCAGTTCCTCCTGAACAGTTTGGTGAAACTGTTTCCGGCTTACACCAGAACCTGACTGGAGTGCGTGGCCACAGGATGATAAGGACTGGAGGAAGGGAAGCAGGCTGCAGTGAGCTGTGTACACGTGTTGCTCGTTTGGCTTCCCTGAGTAAAGATAAAATTAGAGACGTTTTTTTTTTTTTTTTTTTGTTTTGTCTCCAAGTGACAGTTTGCATGAACAGTCATCTGAAATCCCAGCAGTCACCTTTGCTTACTGAAATGGATTTGTGGTTTCAGATGACAGGTTATTTCCCAAACAAAGCCGTCCAGTGATATTTGGGTCACCGTCACCTACTGCTGGAGTCTTTTGTTCGATTGATGAGATGACACGTGAGTCGTGGCAGGCAGATAACAGAGCCGTGGGTGGATGTGCGTGGGAAGGTGTCTCGCTGCAGTGGGAGTTGGCAGGCAGTGATCAGGAGTTCAAGGATAACTGGAAAAACTGCCTACTGGTCCATGCTCACAGAGCGCATCACCTTCCCACCGAACCTGTTTGTTGATCCCATGTTGGGAAAACTCTTGATTATGGAAACAAATGTTTGCAGGTTCACAACAGTGATAAAGAGTAAAAAAACATAAGCAGACACAATGTGTCATGTAGCGTTTAATATATTAAACAAGACAAAGTCATATTGTATCATTAGTCAATTTTTCAAATTCTGATCCATTGCTTTTAAAAGCTTTATTTTCCAGATCCACATTTTTATCAGTTTCCTATTTGTCTTTGATAACCGTGCAGGAAGATAGAACAGCATTGAGTTTTTTCTTAAAATCTAGTTGTGAACCATTATTATTTATAGCAGGGGAGGGGCGACTTCATAACATGAGTCACTGTTAAAAATACTTTGACTATTTTATTAAGAAAGACAAAATGATAATGGAGTGTAGCATCATATGCTAGTGACTATCTCTGTTCATGTTACTAAAATAGCTCGTTCCTTTCTTTGTTCTAGCTTCCTAAAATTGGACGCTCAATAGAAAACAGAAAATTAATTATTTCTATTATTTGTTGAGAGTCTTCTGTCACAGCCTGAATTAACCACAAATGTCATAGGCCATGCAGGTTTCTATTAAATGGTGTCTTACAGCTGTGATATGTAGTTTTTAAACACTTCACATGTAATGTAAATAGCTAACAGTGGATATGGTCAGCTCACTGATTGCTAAAAGCTGGTGTTTTTCAATTGCATAATTCCAGTCACTAGTTGATTTATTTATTTTTTTAAATTTATGATTCATGTAATTAAGTTTCATATAGTATTAGTGGATACATTTATGAGTGGACTAATAATAAGGCTGTAGAAAGCCTGCCCTAAAGTTTAAATAAAAGACATGGAACAACAATGAATCTAAAACTGGGTCTGCTGAAGTTTGAATAGCTGAACTTTCCCCTATTATTACTCTGGTTACACAATCTCATTGCAGTTAGTCATAGGTTGACTATGAACAGTTTTATTTCTTTATTCAGGTGGAAACGGCTAAATAATACAAGAGCAAATGTTGCTAAAATTGTAACTCCTCTCACTTTTGCAGTTTCTGTTCAGTTTTGAGTTTAAGTGTTCGTTAAAACTAAACCCTTTCAGCTGGTATCTCAAATAAAATCGCTCTGCTTTCCTGCTGTATGAATGACCTCTGAATCACTTTTACCGTACCAGTTGATTTTAACGTGAACACAGACGCAGCGTGACCATTGTGAATCATGACCCCCCCAATGAGGGGACAGATGAACGGCCTCGCTGGTCTTCAGTAATCCCACCAACACTAGAAAGTTCTGAGCCAGCAGAAACATGAGTTAGCCTAGCTTAGCCTGCCTGCCTCTTCTTCCTCCACCACACATGGCAGAGCTGTGCTGGAACAAACCCCCGGTGTGCAAATATAAGCCTAAACCATCACATAGTACTGCTTAATGGGGAAACCTTTCCAGTTCAGTGGTTTCCAGCTATTATGTCCTGATAGTTAGCCAAAAAAACACCTGTTCCTCTGGTGGATGTTATCCTGAAAGCCATTTTACTTGAGGAGTATCATCGTTTGTACAAGCCTGGCCCAGTTTGTAGCAAAT
The DNA here is from genome assembly GCA_903067055.1 of Poeciliopsis paucimaculata. Lineage (NCBI taxonomy): Eukaryota > Metazoa > Chordata > Actinopteri > Cyprinodontiformes > Poeciliidae > Poeciliopsis > Poeciliopsis paucimaculata. The sequence goes on from CAEGAD010015523.1 coordinate 17,401, forward strand.
AGCAATCAGGCATGAATGTGTGTGTGCAAAATTTTATCCTTTATTGTGAATTTTTGAAAACTACACATGCATGGATTGTAGATTTTGTGGCCAGTGTCTAATCCATATTTATTTTTTGTAATTCCATATTTTATATTCCAGGATTTTTGTTTTCTCCACTTTTAAAAGTCATCAAGTTTCAGTAGAATACACTGTTGTTTTTACTGACTTAACAGTAAAATAATGGTTAGCTTTCAGTCTGCATCTTTTTCTCTCTAAGAGTAATTAACTCTTTCACTCACACTCACTCTGCAACTTTGTCTGGGTTCCAAATCTTTCCTTGGTCCACTAAGGCCCAAATCTCAGTTCTACCCTCACCTGGTATCAACATGTACTGGCAGTGAGTTTATTTTCCAAGAGCTCCTGATTTTAAACTTCTTTTTTTCCTGGCTTGTGGAAATAACAATCATTGCTGCTGATCATTGTAACAGCGTTGGTTGACTTATTCTCTCAGCCCACTTCATTTTAACTTGCTACTAAAAAGATTTCTTTGTTCTTGTTTTTTTTTTTTCCTCCACGTGCTTCACGTTCTGTGGATGTTTTGTTTTTGCCTCCAGGTGTTAAAAACGGGATGAAGGGAGAATCTGCAACCAGTGACGATGAGCTGACATCGGACATTCTCAGCCACTACAGTAGCGCCAGTGAAACTGCTTCTGTCCTGGAAGAGGGTCCAGGTCTGTACAGAGACACAGATATTATATACAAAGGCTGATTAAGATAGAGCCGCTATTAAACCAGTTTAGTTATTGTTGCTGAAGTGAATATTGGATAACCTTTTTTGAGTTTTCTGAATGCTTAATAGGATGTCTTAACTTTTTCAGAACTACTTTGTGCAACATTTATCTTCTTAATTCTCTCTCGTCATACTTAGGGAGTGAGCAGGTGGATGAACAGACTGCACAAGAAGAAACAGAAGACAAGCTCAAGCAGTGTATAGACAACCTGATGGACAAAAGGTAAATATTTTTATTTAGCTTCTCTAAAACAGAAATAATGGTAGCATGATGGTCTTCTAGAACCTAACATAAAATCTTGAAAATTGATTTCCAGGACAATATATCCTGAAAATCAAAACGCCAAGAATTAGTGTGTGGAGTGAAAAATGCTATTAGACAGATAACTTGTTTGAATTAATGTTTGGCAACGAGAATATGTCAAACAACTAAAAGTTTGGCTGCAGTGTGACTGAAGTAACTGTATTCTACTATAAAGTATAATTTTCTATGCATATATATTCATCACTCTATTGTATAGTTTTCTTCTGTTTGTTGGGTTCTGATCATCAAAGTTCTGTGCATTAAACTCTCCTTTACAATAATACATTGTTCATTCTTCCCACAACAGATGGATATTGTAGCAGCCAACATCAAAAAGCTTTGACTGACTCTAATGTCTCATTGTAAAGTCTTGCTCTGTTTGTCTTTCCCTTCCAGTGCAAAGACTCGTCTAGCAGCCCTGGAGTCACTACGACAAGCTTTCTCCTCCAGAGTTCTGTACGACTTCCTGACAAGCCAGCGTCTCACAGTGCGCGAGTGCCTGGAGAGAAGTCTCAAAAAAGGTTCTGCAGACAAGCGCGTTAATAGATTGACATTGTGTGTTATCATTGATGCGTCATGCTTTAGTTTTGTTTGTTTGTACACGACCTTTCTGATTATTTGATGAAAGCTTTGCTTGAGCTTGTTTGATGCAATATAGAACATTGTTCTTAGAGTGAACCGATTAGGTTGCTCAAACTTGAATTTCTTCCTCTGTCCTTTCGTGTCTGCAGGCGGCGGAGAGGAGCAGGCAGCGGCGGCAAACGTTTTCACAATGCTGTGTATCCAGCTCGGAGGAGGGGACGAGGCCGAGGAGGGCTTCAAGTCGCTTCGTCCTGTTCTCACCTCCATCCTGAATGACAGCAGTGCCAACATAGCAGCTCGTCAGAGCGTGAGTGATGGCCTCTTCTTAGCAAATCACCCTTTAAAATTAAAATGCTGTTTCTGATTGGAAGTTCTGGACGATGAAAAAAGATCAAGATTAAAATGTGGGATTAGCAGTATTTAAACACATCTGTTTCAGAACATTTTATATGCATACACTTTTTACAGACTACTTTGTTTTTAAATTTCTGCTTTTTTTTGAATGTTTTAAAAAGACAAGCACCATAATTGTTTCAGTTCACGGTCACTGCTTAGACAAAAAAAAAAAAAACGGATAAAAACATTTATGCATCAGTCGCTTAATAAGGAAACTTCAGTGTTTTAATGTACATTTGCTTATTTCCTGTCTCATCAGTGTGCCAGGGCTTTGGGGATGTGCTGCTATGTCTCCACTGCAGAAGAAGGAGAGGTGAGATTTGTTTGTAACTTTTTGTGCTAACACACAACCACTCGATAACAGACCTGAGACAAAACACCCAAAAAAGCGTAAATGAGTTTCATATATGTTGGGTTTCGTATTTAGTTTTTGTTCAACGCACATTTTTAATATGGTGTCTGAACTGTTGCAGGACCTGGTCAAGTCGCTGGCTCTTCTGGAGAGTGTCTTCTCATCTTCCTACCCTAACAGAGAAGGAACGCTGCCCACACCCAAACCCGGTCTGCCCGGCCTCCACACTGCCGCCCTGCAGGCCTGGTCGCTGCTGGCCACGCTCTGTCCCACTTCTAAACTCACTGAGCTGCTGGAACTGTGAGTGGACATGAAAAACATGATAAATACTAATACTCCAAATAAAGATTAATATCTCACTTTTTTTTGTTTTGTTACACTCTTTTTCAGTTGAATAAACAAGTAAATGTAAAATTTTAGTCAAAATCCAGTTTTTCATCCTTTGTTTTCCATCTAAAGGTACAAATTTATTCATATTCACAATAAAAAAAAAATACCCACCATACTATTTTGCCCATTTTACAAATTTATGTTTGTGAAATGTATATCACCTTATTTTATAGAGAAATACTCTAAACACACATTGCAACATCAGCCAAGATTTGCAGAAGAAGTCTGTATTAAGTCAAAACACAGTCACCACCAAAACAGCTCACACACACTAATATTTCATTGCTCTGTCTTGAATATCGCAGGCATTCACAGGCTGCTTTAGAGATGAGAAGCTCATTGCATTAGCTGCAATTAGTTTTTCAGCTGGAAGAAGGTTGTCCATGCCTTCCAGTGGAAGAAGAAATTTGCATCTGGACACATGTATGAGTCTGTTTAACTATGATCAGTAGCTGGACATGCCAATCAGTCTAACCTTCCTTGAAGTGGGTGTGGTCTTCTGATCTAGTCTCCGATAACAAATGTCCTGCAGCTTTTCAACTTGTCTGAGGTCCAACACAGTTGAGCCTCAGACTTCAGAACCTAAACTTTGAAGGATGCCGTCCCTTGACAGCTAGAATTTAAACCCAGGACTTTGACTAATGTACTCCAACGTTATTGTATAATTATTACTAGGTAATAATCATTACCAAATGTGTTCTTTGTAGGCACCTTCCTAAGCTGCAGGCCTGTCTGCAGAGCAGCAACGTCAACTACAGAATTGCAGTGGGAGAGACGATTGCTCTGCTGGTGGAGTTAGGCCGAGATATAGATGAGGTAAACCCAAACAAATACTACTTGCATGGTGGAGGATAGTTTAACTATTGATGAATAATGGATGAATACTTTGTTGAATGCAAATCAATCTCCTACATAAAATTCCATTAAAAGTTATTGAAGTTTGGGGTTGTAACTTTATAGAATGTGGAAAAAAAATATCAAGGAAGATAAATACTTTTGCTAAGCATCGTAAATGCATTTGATTTACTAACTATGTTGCTCGTGTAGGAGTTTGAGGTGGAGGACACTGAAAGTCTGTGCGAATCTCTGAAGAGTTTAGCCACAGACAGCAACAAACACAGAGCCAAAAATGACAGAAGGAAACAGCGCTCCATCTTCAGAGAGGTGCTACATTACATAGAGGTTGGTAATTGTCTCAAGTATTTTCATCCTGGAAGCTTTGACTTTTGGTTTTCTGTTTGCAGTAGGTTTCTTCTGCATCCCTGCTGTCTCTTTAGTTTCTGACATCCAGCTTCTGTCCCCACAGAATGAGGATTTCACTGAGGAGAAGATCAGATTTGGGGTGGAGAGCGTTTACATCGATGGGTGGATGAGGAAAAGAATCTACGATGCCTTCAAGGAGATCCTAGAATCTGGAGTTCGACACCATTTACAGGTGTGATAACGCTCCAACACAATAAAACACGCTGTGTAGAACAGTAAGGCGATTTGTCCTCAACCAGCCTCTATATGTAACTTTTGTTTTGTGCAGTACAACCAGCTACTCCGAGACATCTTTGGCCTTGGACCTCCCCTCATCTTAGATGCTGCTACTATCAAAGGCAGTAAGATCTCACGGGTAGAGAAGGTAAAGTACGATGAATGTTTTCACTAGCTTACTCCTGGCTGTTAAAACCACACAGTTTAATAGCCATTTCATTTTTAACATTAAAACATGACCTCTTCAAATTGTATTGATTTAAAATAAAGGCCAATACATTCTCTACTGATATGTATTGCTATTCAGTCTTAGTTTATAAAATAGTCATTCGAGGTTTCCCCTAGAAAACTTGCTAAGCCCGGCGGTTGGGTGTTAAGGCAGCAGTCTGTTGTGTTTTTAGTTAAAAAATGTTTCAAGTTGACAGGAAATTTGAAAATATCACTTGATAATTATGCGTTATTGAAAGATTGGAAGGTTAATACTTGAACACCAGCTATAAAGTTTTAAAAGATGCAATCATTTTAAAAAGACTTTAAAAAATAAGCAATGCTTAGCCTGGTGGCCCGCCAGGCTTATAATGCGCCAGAAGAAACTCTGGTAATTTCTTTTTTTTACCTCCTCATGGAAAAATGTCTTTTTCTGATGAAGAAATCTTACACTTCCTCCTAATGTAGCATAAACACTTTTTTTTCTCCCTTCAACAGCATTTATTCAACTCAGCTGCCTTCAAAGCCCGAACGAAACTGAGGAATAAAGTCAGGGACAAACGCGCTGATGTCATGTGAGGGACGGACAAGAAGGGAGTGGATGAGGAACTGAGATGCCTTTGGATGTTCACCCATCAGACACAAAGACACGCAGATTTTTTCACTTGTGGTCTTCATTTGCTCTACAAAGAGCTTTACCTGCTATTAAGTGTTTTTGCTAGACCAGTTGTGTGGTTTTAATGAAAACAGTTTGCTTTTTTTCTTTTGTATTAAATAGCAGAACAGGGTTGAAATCTGTACCAATCATTGAAAGAATCTGAATCTGTACAAAAAGAGGAGCCAAGGAAACGTTGTGCTAAGTGTCTTTACTGAATGGGATGTCCAATTCCTTGTTTTTCGCCCCTGAAAGCCCCATGTCTCTCACCCAGCCAGAGTGGCTTCTTGAGCAGCCAAAAAAACCTTTTCAAACAATGCAACCTTTGAGAAAAATGTGTGTGGTGTTTGTGTGCGAGTGTGTTTTATCTGACATTAATTTAACCATGAAATAAAACACTTACCATGTGAATCCAGAAGATGCCTAATTAAAAAAAGAAACATTATTATTGTCATCTCTGTATTATTTTTGCTTTTAGAAAAGAAGTGGGCTTTTTCTGGTGGAAGAAATTGTATTTTACTGTTTTAATTTATTATAAGAGCTGTAATAAGTGTTTTTTTTTTTTTTTTTAAGAAACTTGAAATTATAAACTGTTTACAGACACGACTATGGTTAAAGATGACAGAAGTTTATGTAAGTTTTCTTTCCGATTCATTTTTAACGAGGGTTACCGGGTCATAAAATATTTACGTATATATACGTATGTCCATGGATTCATGGACATATGTGTATGTGAGATGAATTAAATGAATTTTATTCTCTAAACGACAAAAAAATGGATTCACAGCTGCTGATCAACAAGTTTGACAACATTGTTTTTAACTGATGAAGTTCACATTAAACATCCATCTGTTTAAATGACTTTTATTTGGTGAACTTGAACTGGTTTGAACTGGTGATAAACCAGAAGAAGAGAGAATGTTTTCAGAGTCGCTGCAAACTTTTACCAAACTGTTGTTGATCCTTCTTGGAGGGAGTCAAATGAAATAAAAAGCAGTTCAACATCTACATTGTTTTTAGTTATTCCAAATTAAAATGTTGCTTTGGTTTTGGACTAGTTAGTTTTCTTATAAGTAAAGTCAGCATAAGGCTCTTGGGCATGTGCATACTTTTTCTATGGTTTTAAAAATCAAAGAATGTGCTTTCTATCTTGGCATTTAAAGGTTTATATTTTGATTTTTCATCTGAAATTATGGATATTATTTAATGCATCATCTTTTTATTTGATGTTCATACAGAGTCCATGCTGACCACAGGGAAAAATGGGAGCTGTGGACTTAAAGCGAATGTTTTATTGCATTAGCACAATCAAAGATTGACACAAATGTATTCAATAGAGAAAGATCAGCACGTCTTTTCCGGGAAAAGTATATATTTCCCACTACCATTTTGGCAGTGGTTCGTGTTTATATTTAACACTGCTGTTTGTGCTGCCCCTGGTGGTTGCTTTCATCACTACACCCACTTTGAACAGAGCAAGGTGGTATAGTCCCAACATGGAGGCGCAGCGCAGGTAGAGCAAAAATCACTCGGGTTTGGTGTTGAAGCGGCTTCATGAAATGCATTCCGGTCACTGACCGAGGGATGCGCTAAACTCTTGTCCTGCAATAGAGGCATTTGGCTGCAGCTCCTGAGGAGAAACACTTTCATGCAACCACGGTGCCATTATCAGGCTTGTTAGCTGAGCCTGGTGGTTCACAGTGAGCCGTGCGTGTTGCCGCAGACGCGGATGGACTCCGACCAAATCACGGGGCTGTACGGAAAGGTCAGCGGCCTGGCGACTCCTGTTTCAGCTCATGTGAGCGAGGAGCAGCTGCCGGAAGTCCGGATCTACACCGTGACAGCAGGTGAGCTATCTGCAGCTAACAGCCTTCTTCTTCCACTGATGGTGAACATTACTTATTTATTCAAGTCAGCTGCATAACTAACTAACTAAATAATAATAATAACTGTAGCAAAATTGTTATTATTATTAAACTCGTCATGTTTCTTAAATTTGTTTAAAAATAATGCTGACAATAAAATAAACTAACTATATTTTTAAACACTTTGCTGGAAGCTTTTGGCAAAATTTGTATTAATAATCACTTGAAATCAAAACTTGCCATAGTAAAATGTAAATGTAACAGGTTTTTCTAAATGAAAAATGATCACCCCTTAAATCTAATAACTTCTTGGGTCATGCTTAGTGACAACCATAAACTGTTTGTGATAACTGGCACATTGCTGTGGAGGAATACTTGTACATGTAAACCTGTTTAAGGTCTCATTTCAATACGATATAAGTCCAGACTTTGACTAGGACATTTCTATTTTGTTGAGCTATTTCCCAGATCTCTACATTGTAAACTTTTTGCAGATCTGCCCCCCCATCGCTTGAGGACATTGACGATTACTAAAACTATCACATTTCTGCAAACAATTACAGAGACATGAAATAAAGCCTTTGTGCAACTTAAAATTTATATAATCCTTTTGCCAGAGGCCCCTTTTAATAAATCCCAACTTTTTACTGTGTACACATGCAGAGTGGATCCAGACTGACCTGGTCCGAAACGCCAGACTTCGCTACTCACAGCAGTGGACTCTGATCGCTGACAGCAACAACCACAAAAGCATCAGGACCGTCCTCCCACCTGGCCCATGTTCACCGCTGTCTGGAGAGTGAGTGGTGCTTGCTTTAATGTATCTGTTTTATCCTCAATTATATTTACAGCTGCTATTAAGCCTTGGCCATAAAACCTGTACAAATGTTTCATTTGTTTGTGTGATAGCTGCTGGAATAAAAGACTTCCTGAAGTGAATGATTGTAGCTTTATAAAACCTTCAGTGAAACAAAGTGCAGCAGTCAGGCAGAGCAGACTGCTTTTAAGATTCACTGCAGAAATGTTTCCTCCCTCTTGCTCAACTGGAATTGACCCATGCCTTAACATAGAAGAAATCTACATATTGAGGTTTACTAAGGAAGAATAAATGTCTATATTTTAAAGTGATGTAAACCTACAGGCTGTACAGTCTGTTGTAATCGGCACAAATAATGATTCAACGATCCACCAGATCTTACAGAATAGAAGATGCATTCTCTGTTTCACCATGCATGGGATTATAAAAAGTGAAAGACAATGGGACAATGTTTGTGTTCAAGCTGTGCACATGGAAATAGTTATTGTGAAAAACTGCCGGCACACCTTAAAGCTCTCATTCAGCTGTGCCTCCTGATAGAGCACATCCACAAATGATTAAAAAATGAAGATGTGTTTTGTTTTTTTAAATAATGAAAGACATAGTCCTTAGTGTTATGGAAAAAAGAGACAATGGTCACCCATCAATTAATCCTTAGTCAATTGTGATTGATATGCTCAGTCAACTTTAGGATAATAATATTTGATAAAATTAATCAAAGATTTACAGTTCTGTTTTTCTTCAGATGGCAATGGTGACTATTTTGCAGAAGTATTCATTTCTGTTTTCCAGGTTATTGAGTGAACTGTCGCCAATTCGTGGCCTGAGGGCTGTTGTCAGGGAGACGGGCAGCCAGCAGCTCCTCGAGGTAAGAGCCTTGGATCTAAATCATCCCCAGGAAGACAAATGCTTTAACATGTCAATAAACTGCTGCTTGTGCTTGTTCCTGTTCAGATCTGGGACTGTCACGGCCTCAGGAAAAGCCTCAACCTGTCTGCCCTGAACATTCACGGCAGAGTGTACGACGACAGTAAGAGATCGGACTCCGCATCGTCCGTGAGTGTGGTACTTTGACACGCCCCTCATGTCTCACTGTGTGCGTCCAGCTCAGTTCGGCTGCCTGTCCTGGTCAGAGTGTGAGAGCAAGCTGCTGTTCGTAGCTGAGCGTAGCCGGAGCTCGTCGGCAGAAACGCGTACTGGAGAATCTGCGAGCAGAAAGGTTGACAAACATCGCCATGGAAACACACCCCGATATAGAGTTCGCTGTACGGAGACGTCTTTGTGTCCACACAGGACAGGAGTGTGTACTGTGAGGACTGGGGCGAGGCTCTGACCAGTAAGAGCGTCCCAGTGCTCTGTGTGGTGGATTTGCATCATGGTGAGGTCGATGTACTGCAGAGCGTCCCGCAGGACGTCTCACCTGGACAGGTGAGGAGAGACGCCAACCTCACTTCTTCTTCACTGATGTTTTTAATCACAGCAGAAACTTTATTTTATCATGGTTGATCAGTATATAGATGTTTTCCACAGGCTCTGTGGGCTCCCGGCAGCCAGGCTGTGTTTTTTGTCGGCTGGTACCACGAACCTTTCAGACTTGGACTGAAGTTCTGCTCCAACCGCAGGTCTCAGGCTTTATTATACACACCTAGACTGAAGCAGGATGACAAAAAAAAAGTAGCTTATCACATTAACCTAACTTACATCTTGACCTTCTAAGTATTTAATGTGTGAACATGTATAAATAATCAAACTGCAGGCTGGAGGAAGATTAGGGGCTTCTCATAGTAGCAGTAAAATGTCCAAAACACTTCTTTAGATATTTATGTTGGACATCAACAGCAATGAGAAAAAAAACAACCTTAAAAAGCATCTACTGTTCAGAAATATATCTGCTGCTATCCCTCGTTTCAGAATGTTTCTTTGCTGTTGATATGGAAACTTTTTTCACTTTACTCACAACACTCAAGTATTTACCAGGAGGATTCAGTCTGTTTTATTCTAAAAGCCTGGCAAAAGTGTTTACTTCCTGATTGAAATTGGTTCTAATGTTTTCCTGCCTTCACTCTCAATCGTAGCTTAATAAATTCAGTAAATTTAAAAATCCCGGGATTGTGTGTGGATTATTAGTTTCACTGTCTTATTTTTTTAAACAATTTTTCAAAACCTTTCCAGAAATGTATTTAAAGCATGATGTAGATTTTACCTTCTCTGTTCCTGTTTTGTCTTCCTTGTGTTTCAGGTCGGCTTTATTCAGACTCAGCCTGGATGGACACTGTGGTGAGACCTTTACCTCCGTCTCTAGTAACGCATTCGTCTCTGATCGTCTGACCTCTGACCTCTGTGATCTACTTCGCCCTCTCTCCTGTCCCAGAGTGTTTATCAGGGGACAACCTCTCCGTGTCCTGTCCCAGGCTGAGTCCAGATGGATCCACGTTAATCTACCTGCAGGGTGGTGTGTTTGGGCCCCACAGCCAGTGCCTCAGTGTGCAGCAGGTGTGCGGTGTGTTTGAGTTGTTTAGTACGTCTGCGTGTGTTTTTTGTTCGTTAACAGTTGTATATTAAACCTGCACAGTTGGACCTGAAGAGTGGGAAGACCTCGACCATGCTGGACGTGGTCAGCCGACCTCAGACTGGTGGGTTAAAGGTCAATCAGGCCACCCAATGAAGACTCACTCAGTGCAGCACGTTGGTCTAAACTCTTGGAGCTTTAATAAATAAACATCTAGATTAGTAATCTTGTACATTTTTTGATGGTTCCAGGTGATTTTGCGGGTGTGTATGAAGCGCTGCCGTCCCGCTGCTGGTCTGTGGACGGTCAGAAAGTCGTGTTCAGCAGCGCCGTTAGAAACCGGAAGGTAACACTCACAGCTGTCTGGAACCAACAAGCAGATATTCATGCCATACTTTCAAAATAAAGCAAGTTCTGTTTGATTTTGAGTCAATAGTAATTAAACTTCTCTGTCTCTCCTGTCAGGATGTCTTCACGGTGGAGAGAAGAACAAAGAAAGTCTCTTCCCTCTCTGATAGTAAGAGTCCGTCCTGTCCTCCGCCTTCTCCCCCTCCCTCCTCTTTTCTGTCCTCATCTCCATCTTTCATTTTCCCTCCTCCTCCCTCCCATCCTCCCACTCCTCTTCTTCCCACCCCTCCATCCCCTTATTGGTCTTTGTATTCACCTCCACCACCACCTCCTCCACCGGCTGTCCCTCTCTTCCCTCCTCCTCTTCCTCTTCTGTCTCCTGTTCTTCCACCTCCTCCTTCTCCTTTTGCCCAAAATTCGGCTCCTCCTCTTCCTGCTGACTCTTACTTTCCAAATCCTCCTACTCCTCCTCCTCATTCCTCGTCTCATCTTCACCAAGAACACCAGAGACAGGTGGAAGGTATGACATTTCAAAATAAAAGCTCTGGGTTGCGAGCTCTTTAAATGGAAGAACACTTTTGACAATGCAGTTGTTATCTATGCATCATAAACTCATACATCTTCTAAAAGCATTCAAACTTTTCCACATTTTGTCACATTACAAATACTAATGCCAAGTGTGTTTTATTGATATTTAATGAGATGGAGCAAAAATATAATTGCACACATTTGTGAAGTAGAAGGATTTAATCCATGGGTGTGACATTTTGTTTGTCTTTGCTGCATTTCGGCTGCAGACCTCTCTGGTCTTTCTAAGGTTTATGGAAGCTGGAAGCTATTGACAGTCCAAAGAGACCTGATGGTCGTCTGCTGCTCCAGCCCCAACTCGCCTCCCACCCTGGTCAGACACACTACACACACACACACCAATACCAGCCTACATCATGTAACCCAGATGAATGGGTTTTAGAGCTCATGAAATGTGTTGCTTTGGTGTGTGTAGAGGGTGGGATTCCTCCCATCAGCTGACGAAACTGTAACCTGGAGAACTCTGCAGCAGCCTGTCACGACGTTTGATTACCTCTGGACGGTGCTAGATGTCACACCTACATCAGAAGAGGACAACCGACGTTACCGTGAGCTTTCAGCTTCTGTCTCATTAGAAGATTTCCTTGGTGTATAACATGATAGACGTGTGATGTAATTTGTCAAACCTGGATGGACAGATTATCAGTCTCAGGACCAGAGGTCGCGTTAACGGAATATTTTCCATATTTGACCGGTTATTTTTTTAAACGACGGAAAAATTTGAAGCCCGTTGGTCATTTGACTGGACGCGACCTCTGTTCAGGACATACAAGCACGAAATGGTGACAGTTTTAACAAATATGTAAAAAAACATAGATTTTTTTAATTAAATGTTACTGCACATTTATTGTTCACATTTATGTTTATTGTTCACATTTATGTGAACAATAAAATAACAAAAAACATTTGAGATTTTTCCATTTGTGAATTCCTGCAAGGTTTAGAATCAAAAAACTTTCAAAAAAACCAAATGTTGGATTAAATAATTTTTTTTTCTCCATTTTTCTTCATTACCTGTTTTCCAAACAGCTGGTTTAGATTTCGGGGCCATCTTGGTCAAACCGTCTCGTCTCTTCTGTGAAACCGGAACACCTGTGGTTGTCTTCATCCATGGTCTGGACCTCTCTTTGGCTTTGCATGGGAAATTTTCACATAACAAAACGGCACATATAAACACCCAGAATAATGCCTTGCTTGTTTAGGTGGCCCTCACTCCCAGTTCCCTGCAGAGTGGAACAGCACCACCGCTGGACTGGTTGAACTGGGCTTTGCCGTACTTATGGGTGAGATATTTTGTTTCCTTGCTTGTCTGCAGAAATTCGTCTAGAAACACACATATGGCAACTTTTATAATCTTACAGATGTGTTTGAGAAAAACACCTGCAAAGATCCCGCGTGTGTAAAGTTGCTGTGTGTAATATGTGGCAATGTCGGCCTGGATTTTTTCCCTGCACTTTAAAAGTTTACTTTAAATATCTGTTTTGGATTACATTATATGCCGCCAATCATAATCATAACCAGATTTTATTATTTTTTGGGGTTTCCAGGGTTTGATCCCTCCTTAATTCAGCCGACGTCACTCTGCCTTTTATTCTGTCTCCATCCAGTGAACTATCGGGGATCCACCGGGTTCGGACAAGACAGCATTTTATCCCTGATAGGTCAGATCGGCTGTCAGGATGTAAAAGATGTTCAGGTATCAACTTTCCTTGTCTGTCTCTTGAAATAAACCTATGATGAGCGATGTGTTGATGTTCTAGCAGACGAGTGTTTGTCACAACACACAGATCCTTCACCTTAACACCATGAAATGAATCTTGTCTGTGTTCACCCTGAAATATAGCGGGCTGTTATGGCTGCGCTCCAGAGTGACAAAACCCTTGATCCCAAACGCTTGGCTGTGATTGGTGGTTCCCATGGTGGCTTCCTGTCCTGTCATCTGATTGGTCAGTACCCAGACTTCTACAGAGCGTGTGCAGCCAGGAATCCAGTTATTAACGCCGCTACGCTGCTGGGAACCAGTGACATAGTGGACTGGTGAGAAAAACCGTACATAATATTCATATTTTGGGGGGGATTTCTTTTTTGCATGAGCACATAGAAACACACAAATAAAGTGAAAGCGAAATAAAACATTGTGTAAGATTGTTCTCTCCAAAAGTTCAATGGGTGTGGATACTTTCACATGGGACTGTAATAGCCACTTTATGACATGAGTTTTATTATTCTGTCTTCCTGCTTACAGGAGATACACAAGCGCAGGTTTTCAGTTCTCATATGACAACATCCCTACTGCTGAAACCCTGGCTGCAATGTTACTGAAGTCTCCCATCACACATGCAGCACAGGTAAGACTCATATAAACACACACTTTATGATATTGCAGCATTGAAGAAACAGATAAAAAACCTTATTTAGGTCAGAAGTTAATTTGTATTTTCAAATATGTTTCAGTAGCAATTCTTAACGGGATTTATTGAGCATTTTAAAGCTCCCTGTATTACCAAACATGCCCTCTATGGGGTGCTAAACTATAACATAAAAATGTTCACATAACAGTTTTGAGTTTTAGAGATACTATAAGACGTTACTTTCATCAGCAGAGAGGATTTTGATGAAAGTAACGTTTTATAGTTACTTCTAGTTAAGGGAAGAAAGAGTTTACATGACCTTTATCAAGTCAATGTGATTGTGTTAAATGTGTGCAGATCAAAGCACCAGTGCTACTGATGTTGGGTGGGAAGGACAGACGAGTTTCTCCTCATCAGGGTCTGGAGCTCTACAAAGTACTGAAGAGCAGAGGTTCACCTGTCAGGTACAAGCGAGCAACATAAAAACCTAAAATGGTGGCCCAGGCCCTTGGACTTCTGCCGTTTCATTTCTCTCTCCAGGTTGTTGTGGTTTCCAGAGGACGGACACTCTCTGTCCAGGGTGGACACTCAGGTCGACTGTTTCCTCAACACCGTGCTGTGGCTGAACCAACACCTCTGAGCAAATCCTTCCAAACAAACCGCTGTGACGAGGCTGCTGTGATTCTGCTGACTGCTGCTGAATTTTTGACACCTTTCATTTGTAATAAAACAGAAACCCCTTCTTTATACTAAAATGAATCCTAATTTTATGAAAGTGTGTTTGAAACAAAATCATGCAATAAACACTGGTCATGATCTGCAGATTGGATTATTTTGTTTCAGCTTGGTTGAGTATAAAGCTGAGCCGTAGCTCCTATGGTTCCCCTAACCCTACTTTCAGGTAGAGATGTTTTTAATACTAATAGCTGACATCAACGCGCATTATTTTTTTAAGAATGGACAAAAAAATATACCTGATGTCCCTAAAAAAGATCTGATTTGATGTAATTAAAATATATTTACATCTTCCTGTTATCTAAATCATCCTACAGATGTTTGGGAACATATGGAAAGTGAGATTTACAAAAACAGATTTCAGTTCCAAACCATAGATGGATTTTAAGGGGAATAGTTTTAATCCTGTGATGAGCTGAGGCAACACCTGTTTGAATTTGAGTCATTTTTAAATAAAGTACATTTTCTTCTCTGTCTTTCTGCTGTCTCTTAGTCACATCCAAAGCTCAATAAACTGGTGGGGCTGAATGGGGGGTAAAAATACCTGTTTCACAATACCTGTAACGTTTCCCAAGTCTTAAGACTTTGGTCAGGATTACATTATGTATAGAACAGAAAAATACTACCTTATTTCTTGCAATATTTTCTTATTCCTGATTAAACTTTGTTTTACGTATTTAAATTATTGTCTTCTTTTTGTCCTTACATTATTTAAATTTCCACTTGACTTTATATTTTGGTGCATCTGGTAGTTGGAGTTTTAGCCCTGCAACTATCAACTGCACAGAAACAGTTGTGAAGACCCACCACTCTTAACATAGTGCTAAGGACTAAGAAAGCATCTCACCTGAGTCACTTTTCTTAAGCAAACTATATTAGTGACTGTAAAACTTTTTCAAACTTGGGTTAAAACAGCATCATGAATGTAATTCAGAAAGTCGTGCAGCAGATGGCAGTCTACTTATTTAGTAAAAGATGATGCCTGATTGAATCTGCAGGTTTATCATGTGTATTTTTAAAGCTCTGAAAAACAATATAGACGCTGTAATTAAATAAAAACGAAAGCTGCATAACCTTTTTAAACTGAAGCAGTTCTACTTGTGCTCAAAACAAAGTAAAGATGAAAGAGTCTTAGGATGCCAGGAGATACTCAACATCAGAGGCTTAGTAACCACAGAGATTGGTTGCATGGATCTAGACCACCTGTAATGTAATATCCTTTTAATGAGTCTCTTAACCAGCTTTCTCAAGGGACCGGCTGAGGATGTAGAACTTTACTGCTGACCTTCAAGTCAAGAGATTGAAACAGGATCCAAGAAAGCAATCTACTTGAAAGTGAAGCCATAATAATCCAGTCTATGCAATCCAGTTTATTTTCAGATAGCTTCAGTTCACTGAAACATCATTTCAAGAAAAGTTGCATACGAATAATCCAATTCAATTTAAGTTACCTACAGTCAATCTCAATTATTGTGATTCAAGAGAAACCCCTCTCTCTCTCTCTCTCTCTCTCTTTTTTTTGGAAATTAATAACCAAAAAGCTTTAAAGAAATAGTCAAGATGTCGTCATGAAAAATGATTAATTTATACAGCATGAATAACTGAGTAGCAAAGGCATAGGAGACACAAGAATAGTTTCCAAAAAAGCATTTTTTATTTACCCCAAAAGATCAAAGTGTAAAAAAGCACTCAAGAAAGGTAACTGTCTTTTGTTACAATGGAGTTTAATTTGCTCTTGTGATAAAGATAGCAATGGCAGTAAAACTATTTCCAGTTCACATAAATGTCCTGGACTTTTTTTTTTAAAAAATGTGCACATCTGATACATACATGTGATTGTGTAGGTCACTGAGTTGACTATTTTATAGATTGTGAGGTCCTTCATTTAAGACTATTCCATTCTACATTTAGGAATTCAATCTGGTTTAAAATGAGTTTGCATTTAGAGATCACTTTTACACCTGATATATTTTAATTTCAGCCTAAATGACAAAAGACAGAAGTGTCCAAAGTTAACCAAAGTTTTCACTCAACTCGATGAATGTGGACCATAGACATTGTTCAAAATATGAATCAATATAAATCTGTGCATTAGCTTCAAATAAATAATGTTTTATGACTGACTGTGAATAGTTAAACCATCTAAAACAGCTCTTTGTCCCAACACTGGCATACTCTTGCCAGGGGCGACAAAGCC
Organism: Poeciliopsis paucimaculata; assembly: GCA_903067055.1. Lineage (NCBI taxonomy): Eukaryota > Metazoa > Chordata > Actinopteri > Cyprinodontiformes > Poeciliidae > Poeciliopsis > Poeciliopsis paucimaculata. Next base: position 33,948 of record CAEGAD010015523.1, read on the forward strand.
CTTGGCCAAGCCTGCAGTCAGTTGCTGCAAATGTAGTTTTTTTATTGCTTTGTTGCTTGGATAGTCAATGGGGAGTGAGCACCTCTATTTTACGGAAACAATAAATCACATGTTTGGTGGTGCACTTTGAATTGCCTTGTTGCTGAAAATGTGCTTGTAAATAAAATTACCTTTACCTTTATCACAGGAGTAGTAGAAGTATGTGATATAACTTGTGATAAACACCTGTGTTAATCCTACTGTTGTGATTTTATTACAAATGTAATTAATTAACTCATGGCAGTTTTGTAATGACATTACCACCACTTTACCTTCTAAAGCATTTTATGCTGCATTAATCGTCAGCGAACCTCAATAAACAAGTCCAGTATGTTTACTACGATAGAGAGCCTGAACGCATGGTACTTAAAGTGTCCACTAATATTCATTGCAGCTTAAGTAGTTCTTTGATGTTGACATTGCATTTGACCATGGGCAGTGAGACCATTTTCATTTCCCACAGCATGGGTCCCCCTGACATGATACCGTTGTTAAATGGTGATCTGAAGACGAATGAGCTGAAGCGCTGGCTTGGTTCATATCTTCTGTTATCCAGAAGATATCAGCCAGACACGGTGGCGGCATTGATTGTCTTCACCAACACCCAGATCTGCAGCCTTGACCGCAGCTGTTGTCTGATGAAGTCACTGTGATGTGGGCGCTGGGTGAGGTCATTGGTGTGGGAGATGGATGGATGAATGGAGGGCAGAATGGAAGTGATGATGAGGAAGTGACATATGAAGGGAAAAAAAAAGAAGTGATAGATAGATGAGCGGGTGTTGGAGATGGAGAGCGAGCCATATAATAGGACGGGCTCATGGTGTCCCTCTGTGGTATTCTGACATGTGGGATGGTGCAAAGAGACAAAGTATTGTTAAAAAGCCAGAGGAAGGGGGGAAGATTCTTGCTCAAAGCTTGGTGCATGTAGGAGGTATGGAGACAAAGGAGGAAAGAGTGAAAGTGTTGTTTTCTGAGGCTGCTGGACAAAGAGTCTTTTGGTTGTCAGTGTTTTCTGGTGCTTTCCCTTTTTAATCGCCCATAGAGAAAAAAAAAGTTTAGCACAGATGGATAGGAAAGACTCAGCAAAAATAGCACTTGGGGCTGAGTTACCTCCCTTTCGATTAGACTTTCCTTAAAAGAACATATAGAGATCTTATCTCGCCATGCAACTGCTGACCAGCTTTTTGCATTTTTCCTCTGGTGTTTTGTTGATTTGTCTTTTGCTGATCAAATCTTTAAAGTTGAAAGGCCTCCTTAGGATCACCCTAATCTCTAGACGCCTCTCCAGATTCAAGACAGGAATCCGGATGGGCTACTTCAAAACGCTATTTCTCCCCGTAAGAACGAACCTGTTGGTAAAAATGGTATGAATAACTTTGAGATTAAGTTTATGCTGAAGCCATGGATCTTAACTGGGTCCCAACTGTTTGTTGCAATGGTTGTGGGATTTTAACAACCAGATTGCTGCTCTGGAGAAGCACAAGGAGTCAGTGACAACTGAGACATCATTCTTGTGCAAGTGGAAACCCTGCCTGCATTGTTGCACTTCAGCCATCATCAAAACATCAGTAGTCGAAATACACTCTTGAATTATTTCATGGTGGACCGGCAGCTGCTGTGGATCAGCTCCCTTGAAGTAAGGGAATGGGTTGGGCGCCGGAGCTAATGCCAGCAGGCTTTCAGCTCAGCACGACAGGAAACAGTTGAGGGAAACAACAAGCCTGGTTTTGTCTAAAGTCAGAAATATCTGATTACCAACACTAAACATGTCATATTACATGCAACAGTACGTCTTGCTCCTTTAATCCGTTAAAGGTAACATCCGATAGTTTAGACCTTGAATGGAAATATGAGACTGTTCTATTCAAGTGCTTTTAAAATGGGTCTTAGTCTGATGAATAAAGAATAGTTTCGGATGTTTTGAATTCTGGCTTTACATTACTGCATGCTGTCTTTCCGTAGAAAAGCAGCTCAACCCTGAAAGGTTGACTGAAAACGTATGCGTGGCACTGCTTTAGATCAGAATGACATTCACGTCGTTTAAGTTTTGGCGCTTCAAGAGTTTATCTTAAACTTAATTTCCGGTTGGCAAATGTGAAAATCAAATTTACAAGATGAGTAGATCTAATTTCCAACAGCAAAGTTTCAACATCTGCATCTCCTTAATCTAATGCTGACTTCCCCTCCTTTTGTCTTAACCCTCAAGCCGTGACCTTGAGTTAGAAATCCTGGTTGTGTGCCGATACTGTACGCCTTTCTCAAAAAGCCTCTGTAACCATACAGTAGTTCTTTTTGAGAGTTTGACTTCACACGATTCAGTAAAAGGATGCTTTAGTCTCTTATGCCTATTTTCCATTCATGTTCTTCCCACCAATAAGCTCCCTTCCTGCCTTTAATCCCATTGTCTTTGTCCTCTGGCGTCCACCTTGAACAGCCATTTGTAGGTCTGTGTACAGTGTTCATTCAAAAGCCTATTAAAGCTGGCCTTCACTGAAAGGAATCTCCTTTTTGATTCATTATTTAGCTGTTGAGGGTTGTTTGAAGAGAACGGGTTGCAGTTTGTAAAGGAGTGATTTAGTATTACGCCATTGCCACTTTTGTTCTCTTTTATCTTTTATCTCATTATTTTCTCTGTTTTTTCCTTAGCTGTCTTTTTTTTTTTTTTTCTTTTTTACTAAATGTTTCCTTCCAATAACAAGAGCAGGTTTGTGGACATGGTCACATTGTGTTTCTTAAAAGGTGGAGCTGGTTTTGGTTTAGGCCCTTTAAATGGTGGAAAGATTTAAGACGGTGACAATTTTCAAATCCTTCCTTTTTTCACCTCTGTCTCTTTTCCACTCTTGCAAAAACAAATCCGATACTTTAAAAGTCACTGCTTCTACCTCATAACAACCATATCTGTTTTTTCCCAACCAATCAGTCAATATTTGTTCATTTTATTCTGATTGTCGGGCTTTTTACATCACTATGTATCTTCCATGTGTGCAGTTTCCTGAATGTGGCAACACAGTTTGTTTTTTTTCAACATCCTGCGTCCTGGTTTCATCAGGATCTTTACTGATTATCTGATCTGACTTCATATCTGTTGTTAACTGCCAAAAATGTCTCATTTCTAGGTCTTACGTCTTGCAAATGATTATCTTCTGCTTTAAATGATTTTCCCTTGTTCCACTGGAAACCAAATTCTTAACTTTCCCTTAGAAGCAGATGGGACGAGTAGTGGAATGATATTTTTTTCCCTTCAGATTCTTTGTGAAGAAAAGCATGTGCTAGCTTGTGCTAGCTACACAAGTTAGCACTCGCTTGTGCTAGTTACTTATGCAGGATGCTACTGCTTAGCTAACGTGAAATATGCCATTAACACAACCTATTGACACTAACATTACTAAATGGTAACTGGCCTGAACTTATATGGCGCTTTTCCAGTCATTTTGACCACTCAAAGCGCTTTATACTAGAGACACATTCACCCATTTGCAATCATAAACAGTCACACATTTATACACTGAAGAATACAGTTCCTCTTTTTTTTTTGTCTATGCTCCGTCTTCTCAAACCTCTAGTTGGTCGAAGCAGTTTTCTTTTCAACCATCACCACATGCATGCACAGCATGAGGGATTGCTACAAAGTTAATGACTCAACTGTCCACTGTTGCTGCACGCTCAGTGGTAAACAGCAATCTTTAAGCCTGACCACTGATTGGCAATTGGATTGACGTCTGACTTTTGCCTAGACCATTCCAATACATTTACACGCTTGAGGTCACTGTCTTGTTGGAAGGGGAACCTCTGTCCCAGTCTCAACTCACTGACAGACTGAAACAGGTTTTGTTCAAGAACATAACAGCATCCATCGTGTCCTCAACTCTGACTAATTTAGCTGTTTCCCAAGATGCTGCCACCACCATGTTTCATGGTGGGGATGGTGTACTTGGGGTGGTGAGATGTGTTGATTTTGTGGCACAGAGGTTACCTTCTTGACCAGAAAGTTATATTTTGGTCTTGACTTGTGAATTGCCTTCCTCCATACTTTTGGGCAGGCTCCCATTTTTTTCTGACCACTGTGGCTACTTTTACAAGGCACTGTATATATAACGTCATCTGGGGCTTAAATTGTGAAATATGAGGAAAATTTAGCACTCTACCCCCCAAAAGAACTTGACAGTGTGCCTTATATGTCACATGCAATTATATGTTCAATGTAAACTTTCTTTAGTGTTCCAGCTCAATAGTTTCTGAAGTTTGCCTCTTGCTCCTGGGAGGTGTAGGGGAGGGGGACTGGTGACTGTGCAGGGTACCTCTTATCCAATAACTGGTGGACAAAGGCACCAGCCCCCCTGCAACCCTGCAAGGAAAAACAGGTTTATATGATGGATGGATGAAAGACAAGGCATCCTCACCAGTTCATTACAGCTCCAACACAGAGACAAACAACAATATACCCACACACGCACACCTGAGAGTAAATAAGTTGCCAAATAGCCTACAATAGTTTTGGAGCAAGGAAGGAAACCAAAGTAAGTCCATACACTAGAAGAACATGCATACTTCAGAGACGATCCAGTAAAAATTGTCTTTCATTCCTAAATTTCAAATATAAATTGACATTGTTTTTGTTTTCCCATCTTTTAACATGTAAATAAAGCGTCACCCTTACCCATACATGATGCACAAAAGAATTCTGTTTCCTGCACCATCCAGGATCATGGGAATATTCCCCCTCTGCTCCACTTTAACAGTAGGAGCTGTCTGAACTCCATCACAAACAACCCTCATTCATCTGCCCTCAACCAAATATTTGGCTTGCCTCCATCTTCCTTTTGTCTCATTTTACTATCTCTCCATCCCCATGCTGTGTCCTAAGCTACTTCTTGTATCAGTGCCATGCAGGATAATAGCGGGATGAGGGGAGGAGATTTCAGCTCCTACCTCGAAAACAACTTGCACCAAAGAACGGAAGAGGCAGCAAGGCCCTTGTTCTGTTAAAACAAGATCCTGATCAGGAGAGATTATAATTCTACTACTCCTGATCCAGAATCTAAGCCATTAATACTACTTCAATCCATTATATTTCCTTTACATGGTGGAGTTTGGAAACTATGCACAAAATCTTCTTTCATGTCAGATCATACTTTAACCAAAAGAGCTACAGAGACTTGCATTATCAATGTATTCCAAAGCCCCTTTGGTGAATGTGTGAAATGTGCATTCATGTTTTAAAATGCTTCTGTGCTCTTCAGATCCCAGTTTCATGTAAACCATTCTGCTGGCTTGTTGTGGAGCAAATTTAGAGGACACCTTGTGGTGCTTGCATTTAATAATGAATGACAATGAATCTATAAGATCTACTTATTCTTTACAAGCTAAGACACTATTATTGTTTTCTACATAATAAAACCCTAATTAAGAAGGATTTTTAATTAAATATTTGAATATTTTTGTTGTTATTGTGCAGTTTTGTTTTTTTTTGTCCACGTCAGCATTTTGTGTTTGTGTCAGCGTGTGTGCCTATCTGTCTATATATGCAGAGTGTGTGTTTTTGCATGAATAATCTATGCAGTGGGGCATTTAGTAATGCGTGTTATGCATAATTCATCGATAGGAAATGGGATGGACCTTCATTAGTCAAGTTTAAAGCTGCTGTGAACACCACCTGTTATTACACTGCTCAGTGAGTCGCACGCGGGAATCTGAGTGTTATACGATGTTTAGAGTTTCCCAATGTGCTGCTATGCCATTAGAAATGATGTTTTCTGCTGTTGCTAAATTGGAAAACAATATTAAGTAAAAAAAAAAAAGAATGTTATTTAATAATTTATTTATTTTATAATTTTGTTTTTAAAAATGTTTTACACTTCTTTGGTTTTTGGCACTGGCACCAGTCAACTTGTACTTATGTACAGCAAGCATTTCCTATAATGTGCCAGACAGGCCTTTGTTTGATCCTAAGAATGAACTTGTTTTAACATTTCTCCACTGTAGGTAATGTTTTTAAGTAATAGGCAATGTGTTTGCCTCTGCCAGACAAAGTACTTTCAGGTTCCTATTTTTCAAACTAGACCCTTCTAATTCCTAAGTCACACAGATTTACCTGCCAAACCTCTGACCCAAGATCAAGCAGAAAAAACAGTGATGGAAAGCAAAAGGAATCTTAAGCACGTTTCAATTTGTAAATTGACAAACTACTTTGATGTAGAGGAACAAGGAAACTTATTCCAGCCTCCTACACAAAGAGCTGCCCTTGTGTCATGACTCTCGCCATCATTATAAATGATCCTTGAAATATAGATAAATTCAGTTAAGAGGAAGTTCCACCATTACTGGTGGTTAAGAAACATGACCTTACGGTTAAAAAGAGCAGACTCTCATCCTTGTCGCGTCACACTCGGCTCTGTCACTCTAATGTATGTGGGATGGTCATAACTTGACCATACCAACAAAAACAAATCTTGCTAATACAACTATTTATAATACTATAAATAATACCTAATATTTTTTGTGAAAAACAAGATTGACAACACTTCCACAGAAGTTCAACAAATATTACAAATTTACTTCCGTGTATGTTTTGCTTTTTTTTTTTTTGTTTTACTGTGACCTTCTGACTTCTGCAACACATAGCATTTGGTCATCTTTTCTTTCCACATATTTTCAGCGTGGAAATATGTGGATCTGCTTCTTTTCTTCTTAAATGTCCACTACTTGGTCTGCCAAGGTTTCTTTCTGCTACTGATTAATGAAGTTGGCAACAGTTTGTTCGTAAGTGTTTGCTTCTGCTAACTACAGAGTGCAGAGAATGGGGGAAAGCAGTGTGTTAAGAATATATGTTTCCCTCTTAAGCACTTTCATATGTGCATGTGCATTAATTTTGGCTTGCAAGAGTTTCAAGAAGACGGGTGTGGGTAAGCTGGTTTTGGCTGCAATATCTTAGCCAATCCAGGGTGCGTTTCAGGGGCTCAAGGTATATACGGACTAACTTAATGCATCATTCATAAATGAAGGATTAGCCCGAGCTTCTCATACTCGAAGATAAACAGGCAGTAATCGAATACCCTGAAATTAAATTCACCCCCAGTCTTACACATACCATTATAAGTCCACTGAATGTGAGCTTTGTTTCTTCTCCGGGTCTATTTAACCTTCAATATAAATTGCACTTGTGCAAAAAGAGGGTACATTTGGTCCAAGGACCAGCTTTACACCGTGTGTGTGTGTGTGTCTTTGTTTCTGTTGCCTGTTAGTTTTTGGTATATTGAATTGCTTTTTGCTAATAGACTAATTGGCCTTACAAAGTCCAAAACCGAGCATTACTGTGGCAGACCCCATTTTTATGGTTTGTGGTATGGGTTAAGAATGTATGAGTAATCGTTAAGGTTTGTTGTAAGTATTAGGTTAGCCACAGATTGAGTTATTAATATTAATGGAAGTCAACACAAAGTCCTAATATGGTTAGAAATCTAAACTTGTGCGTGTGCAATTATCCTTCATGCATGTTAAGATTCAGCAGGCTCCCAGTGTGCAGCAGCGTCCAATGTAATGTACTGCTTTAGTTAAAAAGAGCTGCGTGTATGTGCATGTTGTCTAAATGTCCCACCTCATGTTTATTCATCAACTGCTCAAACTTCTCTGCAGTACTGAGTTAACTCTGTGCACTTTGATCTACAGATCACTCAAACTGCTGAGCAAGGGAAAAAAAATGAAGAAACTCTCACAAAGAATGCAGACTCTGAACTTGCACCAGTTCTTGACACACATTAACATTCATACTCGCATACAGATTCCCCCATTCACTATTCCAAGTTGGTCAGAGTAGTTTTCAGATTAAAAATGTTAGGAGATTGGGATTCACATTTCATTTATGTAACTTTACTTTAAATTTCAAGTGTTGCATTGTGTCACAATTAAAGGGCATTTGAGTTTGAACTTTCTTCTGATTGCATTTGCATCATTTCTTTGTGTCTTGTCATATTCTTCTCAGTTCTCTGTATATACTAGTATGATTGTAACGTGTTACTTGCATCGCTGCATACAGAGGGTCTAAACCCTCGGCTATTTAGAAACTATTGCTTGTTTAGTTTCTAAATAGAAACTAAGCAGTTTGAGCCTCCCAAGTGTCCTTTAATAATAATATAATATTGCATAAACTAAGTATTTACTCTATCATTAATACTTAGTCATGACAGGCTAGTACAATGCTATGAGGCTTACCAGAAATTGCCTGTGCTGTTTTTTTAAACATTATATTTAAAAATAAAATACAAAACATCAAACTAGATCCACTAATATAATAATTTTCTTTGAAAACTCTTTAGGAGGAAGAGCTTTCAAGAACCCACAATACTTTCTGTCACCCATTCCAGTTTTCATCTCAGCTGGTACTTGCAAGTGGATAGGTTCACTCATAATTAATAATTGACTATGACAACAATTCATGCACATGATTACATGTTTTCAAAACCATGTTAATGGTACTCATTCATAAGTACTCCTTCTATGGAAACTCGCTGTAAAACTGTTGCCAGCTCATTTTCTAATGACTCACCGTATGACGGTGAATCTTCTTGGGTTTAAAGAGGCAAACAGATTGACTCCACCGTTTTTGAAAAGTTTGATCCTCCCAAGTGTTCTTTAGTAATGATATAATATAGTATAATAATATAATATTATGATACAATAACAAGCCATCATGAAGTGGCTCGAGGACACCAATTTATGAGTAGGTAAGATTTAAATGTACAACTTTTGGATAATGTCTGTAATAACAGGTCATTGCAAGAATAATGTTTTTAATATTAGTTATTTTGCATAAAGAAATAAATAGGTGAGTCCTCAGCTCTAATTAGTCATGCATAGACTTAAGAGTCATTATGAATATGAATTATTTCTCTTTGCCAAACCCCCTTCAGGTGTGTTCATAATAGTGCACAAGTTGTACCTTCCTTTGGCACCATCCATCCATCCATCCATCCATCCATCCATCCATCCATCCATCCATCCATCCATCCATCCATCCATCCATCCATTTTCTGTTCACCCTTATCCCTAATGGGGTTGGGAGTTGCTGGTGCCCTCGTTCCGGGTGAGAGGTGGGGTACACCCTGGTCAGGTCACCAGTCTGTCGCAGGGCAACACAGAAACAAACAGGACAAACAACCATGCACACACACAGTCACACCTAGGGAGAATTTGGAAACACCAATTAACCTGACAGTCATGTTGTTGGACTGTGGGAGGAAGCCAGAGAACCCGGAGAGAACCCACGCATGCACAGGGAGAACATGAAAAGACCCTGGGCCGGGAATCAAACCCAGGACCTTCTTGCCACAAGGCAACAGTGCTACCAACTGCACCACTGTACAGCCCCCTTTGGCACCAGTAACAGTGACAGTAACATTTATTCTCATCAAATGGTGTCTTGTTTTTCACATGTGGAAATATTACTATGTTTTTTGGTATTTTGTGCTTGCACAACATATTACTATTTTACAGATGGCCACCACTGATAACTATCTATATCAGGGGTGCTCATAACGTCGATCGCGATCGACCGGTCGATCGCGGGAAGGTTCTGAGTGGATCTCGGCAGCAGGTGACAAACTGAAGGCCAGCAGGACGCTGAGACCAGAACTCCCTCTTCTGACAGGCTTATCAGAAATATTCACTAAGGTCCTAAACGTTTGCAGCTTCATTA